>JAMWET010001328.1:342500-410000 GCA_024036415.1 Prochilodus magdalenae | reverse complement strand
AATACAGCGTTACACACATGTAGTATATATACACACATGTCACATGTCCAGAGGGTCTGGTGTCTGTTGCGTTAGCAAACATGGCGGCCTGCTGCCATACTGAGAGATACTACTTCTGTATGTGTAGCTCAATAAATATTGATCATATCAGTCTAAATCTATAATATCTAATAGCGTCATTTATTGTTCCTGGTAATCTTTATCTTCCTTCCCAACAGCGCTGCAAAGCTTATTGAAACAAGCATCAGCTTGTGTTGTTACTTTTTCATGTAGTACAGTCTGTTTAATGCCTCTGAAATGGACCTCGCAGAAAGTTATTACCACTTAATGTAATAACTTTCTGAGGAGTGGCTTTTAGAAGCATTAAACGTTTCAGACGTCAGCTTCCTATTACAGACAGTTCTGACTCCGCCTGTTTCTCTACAGTGGAGCCCCTCACATCCAACCAACCTGAACGGCTTTGTCCAGATCTGAAACTTTTCAACTGCGCTAAAATCTTGCAGCATAGTGCCAATCCTCACTCAGCATGCAGTTCCATTGTAGGTGGGGACTGATGAGAAATGCGAGCGCGCATCGTGACCACGCGCGCTCCCGTGCGGAGCTGTCTGTGGTGCTGAAATCCTCCCAATTTCCAATCCATTAAGACACTGCGCCTGCGCGTCGGTGTAACGCAGTGACTACCCTCGCTCCTCTTGTGCTGGAGAGACTAGAGACGAGGAGACGAGCGGGGAGGGAGAATGATTCCTTCGCCAGTGCAAGACAAACACTGACCCCAGCCTCAGCACTGGATTTCCCACGCGCGCAAATGTTTCTGAGGGGAAAGGAAGACGGAGAGGACGCGTATTCTCCCCAGGTCAGCTTGAGGACTCGCCACCATCGAGAGGCACCAGACCCAGGGCTGGTGTGATAACTGTTGCCTGCTTTGCCTGCAGATCCCGAGATCATCATCTGATCCACTGGCTCAGCATAGCGCCCGAATGTGATCCCCGCAAACTGGTCCCCACCACAGACCACCCACCCTGCGGAGGGAAGGGCTGTGGAGAGGATTGCTGCTGCATGTGGCTGGGCTCTGAGTCTGGAAAAGGGGAGAGACACTCAGACACTGTGCATACAGGGTGTGAGGAGAGGAGGAAGAGCGCGCCGATCCCTTCACAGCCACGTCGACCCTGGAACTAAACTCCACCATCCATCCGTCCGTCCCTCCCTCCTTTCCCTTATCCTTTCCTCCATTCCAGCACCTGTGAGGTATCTGTGAATGAGGAGCACCATGATTCTGGAGCGTCTGCTTTTTAGTGTCTCGCTTCGTGCGTTCGTGGGGGGCTAGCGTTTTGGGGAGTCTCCATTTTGGGGGGTGGGGGGGACTCTTTCAGGAAGCCATCGTCATTCCCACAAGCTATGCGTAATTTGAGCTAATTGTTGTCGGAGTCGCTACAGATCGCACCCAGAACCGTCTTGGTGGGTTGTCTGCGCGTGCAGCTCAACTTCTCTTCGACTCGTTTCACGATCGCGCGCGTGTGTGAGCGTGCACCAGCGTCGCGAGCTCAGCGCTGGTAACACCCGGACCTTGGCCGAGACATGCCTGAGCGACGCGATGGTCCAAGGCGACGAGAAAGACCGCGTTGTGATTAACGTGGGCGGCATCCGGCACCAGACGTACCGCAGCACCCTGCGCACTCTCCCGGGGACGCGCCTGGCCTGGCTCGCCGAGCCCGATGCGCACAGCCACTTTGACTACGACGCCGAGATCGACGAGTTCTTCTTCGACCGGCACCCGGGGGTCTTCGCGCACATCCTTAACTACTACAGGACGGGCAAGCTGCACTGCCCCGCGGACGTGTGCGGGCCGCTCTACGAGGAGGAGCTGGCCTTCTGGGGGATCGACGAGACAGACGTGGAGCCGTGCTGCTGGATGACCTATCGGCAGCACCGAGAGGCCGAGGAGGCCCTGGACAGCTTCGGCGGGGGACCGGCCGAGCTGGGCAACGATGACACAGAAGGGGACCTGGGTGACCCGGGAGACGGCGACGAGGAACTGGAAATGACCAAGAGGTTGGCTCTGGGGGACGCACCTGACGGCAAAGCAGGGGGCTTATGGCAACGCTGGCAGCGTCGCGTCTGGGCACTCTTTGAGGACCCTTATTCTTCCAAATATGCAAGGGTGAGTGGGACTACTTCCTTGATGGTTAGCACTAATACAGCATTACATACATGTAGTGCCTTATATATATACACTATATATACAGTAACATGGCAGACAGGCTGTGCCTGCACAGCCAGCAGTTCTTGTAACATTCTTCAAACAAGCCATCGAGCATCCACGTGTTGGTTGCTGCAGTGGTGTTATAAAACAGCAGCTGATCATTTACAGAGCCCTGTTCATGATACATGTGCAACCGGTTGTCTCATGCCATGCTGTTAGGCCCATTATAACATGCCTGGCTGAAATGTTGTTGTAAGCTATCCATCAGACTTCTGCCGATTACAGACATTCACCCTGGGGGGACATGCAATCTGGCCAGGCGTCGTGTTGCATTGATCCACAGCTTCCTTGCCTACAGTGCACCGCTGTGCAACCTGCCGTGAGCTGGCTCCCCGTGCCTGCGCACTTATACACAAATTAATCTCTCCGGGAGTTACATTAAAGAGAATGCATCATGAGACAAAGTCCTTTCCTTTATTTATGCGCCCATGCTGCTGCCAGTGGTGACATACATGGAGCATAACCCGTCAATGGGCCCAGCGTTTATACACTCTTAAAAAAATGGCTCCCGAAGGCTTCTACGGTTCTGTATACAGCGACCTCACTAGAGGGTCATTTTTTTTAATGGCTCATCATGAATGTGCATCATGAGCATTTAGAGTAGAAACAGCTATAGAATCTGCCTCTGTGTAGTCTGTGTTAAAGAGAAATGCCACCAATGTTTCAAACATGCTAAAACAATGCTTTACATGGGTAAAATTAAAGTATATTTATAATACTAGCAAATACATTTCAAGCACATTATTGTTTTGTGTGGTAAATACAAGTGCAAAATGTATATACTACAAGCGTAATAATTACAAGTAAATATTACCTTAGTAGCACTATAGTGTGCTTAAAGGTATAGTAAGAATGTATATATATATAGTCAGTCTGTGTAGGTAAGCAGTCCGTAATGTTCTGGTCATCAGTCTGTTCAGTTAAGCAGTCCGTAATGTTATGGTGGTCAGTCTGTATACATAAGCAGTCTGTAATGTTCTGGTGGTCAGTCTGTGTAGTTAAGCAGTCTGTAATGTTCTGGTGGTCAGTCTGTATAGGTAAGCAGTCTGTAATGTTCTGGTGGTCAGTCTGTATAGGTAAGCAGTCTGTAATGTTCTGGTGGTCAGTCTGTGTAGTTAAGCAGTCTGTAATGTTCTGGGTCCCCCCCCCCCCCCAGTCTTTATAGGTAAGCAGTCGTAATGTTCGGTGGTTCAGTCTGTGTAGTTAAGCAGTCTGTAATGTTCTGGTGGTCAGTCTGTATAGGTAAGCAGTCTGTAATGTTCTGGTGGTCAGTCTGTGTAGGTAAGCAGTCTGTAATGTTCTGGTGGTCAGTCTGTGCAGTTAAGCAGTCTGTAATGTTATGATGGTCAGTCTGTGTAGGTAAGCAGTCTGTAATGTTCTGTAGTCAGTCTGTGTAGGTAAGCAGTCTGTAATGTTCCGATGAACAGTCTGTGCAGTTAAGCAGTCTGTAATGTTATGATGGTCAGTCTGTGTAGTTAAGCAGTCTGTAATGTTATGGTGGTCAGTCTGTATAGGTAAGCAGTCTGTAATGTTCTGGCAGTCAGTCTGTGTAGGTAAGCAGTCTCTAATCTTCTGGTGGTCAGTCTGTGCAGTTAAGCAGTCTGTAGGAGAAATGACTGAGGATGGACTACTCTGGTGGGGTGGAACACTGGTTGAAGGAAGTGAGGTGTTCAGAGCACTGATGACCTGGGGTTAGAAACTACAGTGGTGGGGTTGGGAGCCAAGGGTTACAAGGTCTACAAATAAATATTTGAGCCATTTTTTTATTATCTAAAACCACTATTCAAACTACATGTGCCTTCTGCGGTTTTATATGCAATTTCACAAAGCTGGAAAAACACATTTTCCTTGTGCATGACCTTTCCTTACAACACCCCTCTAATCATAAATAGACCAATAAATGGATTAAAATACAGTTTGCTGCAAACCCTCAGCACAAAGCCATGGTAAAACAGTGTCAGGCATTAGAAGGCATTAAATGAAACCTTTCAGACATCTGGTTCCCATCACCACCACTGTAAACAACTTTGGGTCTGTAGGTTTCTCTAGAACCTTCAATCCTCCCTGAATGATTTTGTTTAGGCATCGGCTGCTTAATTATGCAGAATTTTCACGTTTTCAAATTAGGTGGAGTTCCCCTTTGAATGACATAAACACTATATCCATCCACTGACAATAGACACTGATCAAGCCAGATTACCGGAGTCAAGAGGCGCTATCTCTTCTCTCAGCTCCTAAATATATTACTCAATTACACAGACTACAGGTCAGTTCAGTCTCAGTTGGTGAGATCAGAAAGAGTGGGATGTTTACTGAGCCAGGCTACTAATATTAGACTTTCTTTAAAGTTAAACTCGGTATTCCTTATGGTCAAAAGCTGATACAGCTCCGCCTTGCTGTCTTCTCCATCACAGTCCACAAAACCTCCATCAGATCTGCTGCTTCAGCCCTATCAGTCTTCTTCCGCTTCTTTCCCTCCCTCTCTTCCTGTGTTCAGTAATACATTCTTGTATTAAGCTCAGATTTAAAGGAACTAAGGTTAAGGGCCTCCTTTTGCGGCCAATACAGCATCAGTTGGTCTTGGGAATGACATATACTGCGTCCTGCACAGTGGTCAGAGGGAGTTTAAGCCATTCTTCTTGCAGGATAGTGGCCAGGTCACTACGTGATGCTGGTGGGAGGTTCCGTCTCTTCTTGTTGTTTCTTCTGGGTTTATTTTGCTGAAATTTACCCTGGATACCACGTGGACTCTTACGATAATACAATCCATCAAAGACTTGCTGTCTGGTCAACAGATGCGCCAGCAAGACGCTGCACCAACAATCTGTCTCTCTTTTGAACTCGGGTATGTCCCATAATGTTGTTTGTGCATTGCAGTATTTTGAGCAGAACTGTGCTCTTACATGCTAAACTGAACCTTCACACTATGCTCTTACTGGTGACAAATGTGTTGCAATTAATGAAAGATTGGGGCCACCAGGCTGGTCCAATTGTAGCCATGAGGACCTCCCACATAAAAATGAAAGGTGTTTCACAGTTCATTGTCCAGACCCACTGTATATATATATATATAATACATATATATAGCATATATATATATATAATATAGTATATATATATAATATACCTATATATTATACTGTAGTATATATATATATATATATATATGGCAAGTGTAATTGTTTGGACCTCCTTGTTTGTTGAGGAACCTGAGATTATAAAGAACAACATGTATTTGTTTTGCCGGATGTCCAGGAAAAGGCACAAATGGTGCTATGAGTGGTGATTAATCAGATGTTCAGTTTTTGAGTGGCCTGTTCAACTAGGTATTTTTATCACACTATTTTTTTAACACTCCTACTATATACTTCATAAGTTTGCAGTGCATGCAGTTACTGATTAATAAACATTAGGAAGCAATAAGGCTGGGAATTTCAGGATTAAACATAGTAGGCAAACTAAAAGTCCAAGGCCTAATCAATACACTGGACCGTCTTTCAAGTTGTAAATTGCTTCTCTGTGAGAGGACAAGGGGCAAGGCCAAGTCTTGACCATTAAACTGTAAATCACCGGCTACTTTGGAGAAAAACTATTACGTTGTGATTTATTTAGCCCCTATTTAGGCCAGCCAGCCTAATTTAAATCAGATTGTTTCTTAAAAAGCTACATACTTAAAGTTACATCAATGAGGTCAAAAGAGTGAACAGAACCAGCAGGAGTTTGTTACAGAGCCAGACAGTCTATTTTTGGGTCAACAAAGCAGCAAATCAGTGCTTGGTACGTGCATCCTATTAGCTGTATTGTGCAGCAGTGCCTTATAGGAAACAACCAGACCCGATAAGAAGTGCTGTCCAAGTCAGGTTTGCTGAGACCTGGACTGAGAGTACATGGTTTTACATGCAAATGCTTTTTTCCAGCGCTGCTTTCTGGCAACCCTATCAAGTCTAGTAGTTTCCTATAAAGCACTGCTGCACAATACAGCTAATAAGCTACACGTTACAGTGCACCAATTTGCAGCTTGCTTGACCCCCCAAAAAACAAGAACGTCTGGCTCTGTAATAAACTCCTGTTGGTTCTGTTCACTCTTTTGACCTCCTCACTGTAACATTAGTTATGAAGCCCTGCAAGAAACAATTTGATTTAAATTAGACTGGCTGGCTAAAATGGACGCTAAGTAAATCATGACTTAATAATTCCCCTGTCCCTCAAAGTAGCCAATGATGTACAGTTTAACGGTCAAGACTTGGCACTGCCATGCCACTTGTCATAGAGAAGCAATTTAAAAGACTTGAATGAAGTTTATGAGCACTGTGGTGAAAGCAAACTGAGATCGGATTGACTAAGATCAGATTGACTTACGATGCTCAAAGTGCCTTATACTAGTGACGCATGGGCTGCCTATACTGAGCAACCAGTACCATGTTACCATCAGACCTGAAAGCACTAGGAGCTAATTTCTCTACATAGAGATGGTCACTGAATGAAGCCATTTAATGAAAGTTCAGTTTTGAATGTGGTGCAGTGTCCCAGATGGTGCATGTCCTTATGTTTTCCAGTGCTGCTCTCTGGTAAACCACTGCTTATTAATGCTTTGTCCTTTTATGCACTGCACTTCAACCTTTTTGTTCTTGTGGCGGCTCCTCCAAATATAGAAACTGCATGCTCACTGAATTTTTGGGCCCTTTGGTAGTATGAGTCAAAGTGTCCCTCGAAAGTGCATAGAGCACAAGAATAGCCTACTACGATTTAAGTATTGTTAAGTCGCCTCTGTGTTCTGCTTGATCAGCATGCAGTTCTTGAATCAAACCTGCACAATTCAGCTTTAAAGAGCCCTCATTATAAGTGAATCAGGCCTGAGACGAAGGGCCGGCGTGACGTGCCGTGCATCTGAATTAAACGAAACGTGAGTCATATGACTGACTGAATGGATTACTATCTAAACAACCAGACCCGGTATCCATGTCTACGACGCCCCTTGCATGGCAACGTGAGGGGCTTCAAAGACCCAGGGAAAAGGGAGAGAGATGCTGTAGCATGCTCCTCTAGCAGCTGTTTGCGTTGGTCTCCCACAGGCACCTGATATATTCATGTCCTTGGCAGACGAGATGCTGCTCCATCACCCCCCCACCCTACCCCAGCTCCCGTGTATGTCTTGGGAATACGTTTCCATGGCAACGGTTTCAGAGCTCAAATGAAACTGATTAATGCTGCTCTTTCTTGCGAGGTGCCAGGAAACGTGACAAACTTCGGCAGAGCTTTCTGTGTGCTGTGACTGCGCCGGGCGCCGAGAGTGAGTAATTTTCACTTCCACTACATCTCGCTGAAAGCCATCAATTTACCAGAAATGCAATCTGCAAAATGATGGCGCGTCCAATTGTCATCGAACCCCTTTGTTGTCTGGGGTTCGCATGACAGGGAAATGGATACGTCTCCGTTATCTCCGGTAGATACTGGAAAATGCGTGAAATGTACTTTCCGCACGGTATACAAAGCGTTAATGACCATGAATTATCAAATAGCCTTACAGTGGTGTAATCACAGTCTAACTCCAACCACAGGGAGATTGAGGACCACCCTCAATTCCCAGTGGATCAGCTTGAATGTCATAGGATACCCATATCAGCATTGTCTCTAAAAGAGCTCCTTTAGATGGTTATATTATCCATAGTAAGACACAAGATGTAGAGAAATGAGTTCTTAGTGCTTTCAGGACTGATGCTTACGTCTTACTGGCTGCTCTGTTGTCTCTCTGAATAGGCAGCCCATGCGTCACTAGCACAAGAAACTTTGAGCATCATGAGTCAATCTGTTCTTATTCAACTGGCTTTGGCCGTAGTGTTTATAAGCACAGTTGATTACATGTAATTCCTCCATGAGCATGAATAACAGCTGCAGTTTGATTTGACATGGACTGGACATGTTTTTGGATGCAGGTCAAATCAATGTTCAGCCTCGCTTGCATCAAAGAATTGGGTAGCTGGGGCAGATTTGGTGGATCTACTGTTCCAGGTAGTTCCACAGATTTTCTAGAGGATTCAAATCTGGGGATTTTGCAGGTGTGCCCAGATGTTTGAATACTCCTGATTGTTCATAGTGCTAGTCAGTTACATTTGCAGCCCTGTGAACATGAGAACATATTGGAATACAGGGATGGGAATGGTATGCTCCTCACTCAGTAAGATGATGAGCAAAAGGCAGAACTTGGCTGTCCAGCAGCTCAGTGTAGGCACTGTGGTTAAATTGATGGAGATAGAGTCTGGGAGATCAGAGGCAGCAGGTAAACCCAGAAGCGTGACAAAAGCACAGATTTTGTGAATAAAATTATAATTATAATTATTATTATTATTATTATTATTATTATTATTATTATTATCAGTAGTAGTAGTAGTAGTAATACAGACTCTTAAATATGTCCTGGTTTGGACATTAGGCTCTTTGTGTCTGTATTCTTTTAAATTACAATAGTTTAAAATACACTTACCTAAAAAAAAGGGGGTAAATCTATGGCATCCATGCTCAGTGGGGTGGGCTGTCCCCCCATAAAATCTAACAGGCTGTGCTCTGCTGGACTTTTGTCAGTTCAGATATATTTAACAATTTATGAAATGCGATGCACCTTGCATTGCGCAGGTCAGATTTTTATAGATGCATTAAGTGTTTACAGCTCAGTCCAGGTCTCAGCAAACCTGACTTGGACAGCACTTCGTATCGGGTCTGGTTGTTTCCTATAAGGCACTGCTGCACAATACAGGCCATCTCAGATGCCTTCCCAAAATTTCGGTCTAAGAAATTCATTTTTTCTTGTTGAATAATATAAACCTCGTAGTATGTTTAAGGTGGCAGCAAAGTCAGGCTCCTGCAGATGGCGTTGTGTGAGGATGAGAAATACCCGCAGGGTGTGGTACGAAGTGCAGATGGATAAAGAAGAGGTGCTACAGTGCAGGGAATGTCTTGTTCCATGTGTGGAAAATGGCTCCAGAGCAGATGTTAATGATTGGCTAACAGGAGTGACTGCATGTGGGTGTGGCCAAAGACCATAGTGTGAAGGAAGTAGCTGAATCTGCAGGTGTATGGAAGCGTACGGTCATACGGGTCTACCAGCAGTGGTAAAATCCCAGTCTACAAAAACCTCTCCTCAGAATTGTGCCAGGGAAGGCATCCACCAAATCTAGACCAACTGTGCAATGTTTGATGCTAGAGTGACTGAACATTGATGTGGCCTACATCCAGAAACTTGTGCAGTGCATTCCTAAATCCAATCCCAGCTGTTATTCATGATTCTGGAGGTATCACATGCTATCAGGGACATTTCATTCACAAGTGACCATTTGTTTGTCCTTAAGCTTAAATACACATTTAAATACACATGATTAGTGAAAAGAGATGCAAATGTATTTTTGACTATAAACTAGAACAGCACAAATGAGTGCTATTTCTCTCTGTGTGGCATCTGTAATATGTATTTTTAATTAGTGCATGAAAAACTTATTATCACATTAAAATGAGCTTTTATGGTTTATGACTTTATGGGGAATTGTGGGAAATATCTATCTGACTGCAATGAAAATTATTTGCAGTTGGTGTTGCTATGGCAAAAAAAAGGGGGTAACCAAAATCATTACCTTTTGCCATGTGTTATGTTGTGCCCTGCTCCCTCTGCCAACTCTGGTGCAGGCTGGCCAGTACTCACAACTAATAGACAACCAAAACTGCAGTGAGTTGTGGTTTGGTCCAGTTATACCACGCAGTGTGTATTCAGTTTCTCATTAAGAACCTCATTTATATGGGTTTTTAATGTTTTGGATGTAATAATATTTATTAATATTTATTTTATTATTTTTTTTATCAAATAGCCTTATTAGATAGATCTAGTAAGGGACACTGACCACCAGGTTTAGCCATAACACAGCACTGTGCCCTTTAAGTGTTAAGTCAGTCTTCAGTTGTAGCCCGAGCCAGATAATCACCTTTACACACCAGAAAACTTCAATTACTCTCCTCGTCAATTCCTGTCAATACGGCTCTTGTTTTTATCCCTCCTTGCTATCTGATTTGGTCACATGACCCCCCTGCTCCCATGTAGGTCTCTGGGCTATTACAGGCACCAGTGGCCCTTCGTCAGGTCAGAATGAGAATGCTGTTTGTTATTAATGTGCTGGTCGATACGCAAGCGCACCTGCCTGGTTGTCCATGGGTGAGTACTTTGGCACATGTCCAAGACTCCAGCTTCAGCCACTCCCAGGGATTACCCTGCTGTGCTGGGCTTTCCATGACTGGGAATATCCACTAAAGGGACAGCTGCTGTCCTACAGAGCTGCGTGAGCTTAGGTGTGAAGAAAGCATGTAGTGGTTGGGTACATTTTCTTCTTAACGCTTGAATTGTTATGAAGTAGTCACTTCTTTGTACATTTTACCGTTGCTTGGCCATGGTCTCACTTGTTTACCAATTCAGTTACAATTTACTGATAGTGTTTTGTGACATTTTGGTAAAGAAAGAGAAATAGCAGCATGGAGAAATTGACACCCAGCACTAGCCACCTACTTCCACAGAGTAGCTCATGTATCAGTGCAGCACTACTATCTACCCCACATCTATACCTGAACAAGCCAGTAGCAGGACGCCGAAATATACAGGTCAGTCAAAGGTTGGACAAATGTTCCATTTAGCTGATGTTAATGTTAAAGAGAGCATGTTTCACATTTTAATGCACAGTTACTGTTCATTTGCAGCATTTAATGTACTGAAAATATTTAATAAAATATGTACTGAAGCCTGTGTAAAGGTTATGGCATATTTTTATATTTCATGTTTTATGATTTTATATTTTCCAATATATTAAATTCTGTAAATAAAAGGAAATTTTGTGATAATTTGACAAAAATGGTAAATATTTGCCAATGGGGCCTGGCTGGATGGATGGACGGATGTATGGAGGGATAGATAAATGGATGGATAGACATCCAATACATTAAAGATGACCTGAATGAATGAATAAAAATGGATAACATGGATGGATGGATGGATGGATGGATGGATGGATGGATGGATGGATGGATGGATGAACGGATGGATAGATGGATGGATGGATAGATGGACGGATGAACTGACGTTAAGGACCTCCAATATGTTAGGGATCAGCTGAATTGATGGATACAAAAGGAAAATGTGGATTGATGGATGGATGGATGGATGGATGGATGGCTGAACGGATGGATAGATGGATGGATGGATGGATGGATGGATGGATGGATGGATTGACGTTGGGATGAATGGATAGACCTCCAATATGTTAGGGATCAGCTGAATTGATGGATACAAAAGGAAAATGTGGATGGATGGATGGATGGATGGATAGATAGATGGATGGATGAAAAGCCATCTTTGGTGTGTCTCTATGGTTTGTCTCTTTTCAGAGAAAAACACTGGATGAAACATTGGGATAGATACCATAGATAGAGAGATCAATAGAGGACTTGACTAGCCTAGCATGCTCAGTGTTGGGCTGGCTCCAGGAGACCTGCTAAAGCTGTGCACGTCTGAACACAAAGAATAAGAAGTGTTATGGAGTTTTTGTGATGCGCCTGGCTTTCATCAGCATTGTGGGATGCCAGAGATTGTGTGTTGCTGCTGTTGTTATTGTGGTTGTTGTTGTTCCTGCAGAGCAGTATACTTCACCCCAGGTATAGCGCACTCTTGTACCTGCAGTGAAGGAAGATTCGCACATTAACACCTCTGTCCTCAGCGGACTCCGTCTCTGGCTCTGACCCTGTAACCTGCTGTTCCCCCCTGCTCAGAAGCACAGTGCCGGCAGCACAGTAACTTCCCCTGTGGAGCTCGCCATGCCTGCACTCAATCACTCACTCCACGGTGGAGTCGTTCCCAAAGCAACCAGCCAGCACATCCTGTAAACAAACCAATTATGTAGTGAAGAATTCTTACTTAGAGAAACTGCCATCATACAGATCCCAGAGATACAGTAGCAAGTACAGACCATATCCTCAGCTGTAGTCACATGTCACTGCTTTCATAAAATAAGCTAGTATCTCCAGTATGGCTGCTGCGTATAAGAAGCTCAGATCTCAACGTCTATTAGCGTCAATGACTGATTCAAGAATCAATCAATCAATCAAAAATGTTTATTTGGTTTATAAACTACATGTATTATTATTCATAAATCATTGAGTGACAACTATAAATTGCTTAGTATCTAATATGAAACATTCAGTGACCACTATGTATTTTAATTTTAAGTATTTGGTACTCAGTAAATACTAAGCTTTGAATTATTTAATAAGTACTATAAATGATCCAACAATAAATTAAAATAAGAGCTGCTATGAATTAATGAGTAACTACTACTAATTGTTTAGTAACTACTTTGATTTTGATATTTGGTATTTGCTATTAATACCAAAGTACTATCCAATACTATACTGATTGGCTGCATACTCTGTTAGCCCCTTTCACCCTGTTACTGAATGTTCAGGACCCCCACAAGACCACGACAGAACCGGTATTATGTGGTTGGTGGATCATTCTCAGCACTGCAGTAACACTGACATGGTGGTGGTGTATCAGAAAACAGCCCTGTCTACTCACTGTCCACTGTATTAGACACTCCTACCTTGCTGCTCCACCTTGTAGATGTACTGTCAGAGATGATAGCTCATCCACTGCTGCACAGTACAGTGTTGGCCATCCTCTAGTCCTTCACCAATGATCACAGGACGCTGCCCACAGGACTCCACAGCACTGCTGTGTCAAACGATTGATTTACTACAGTGGATAAGTCAGTAAACACTCAATTTTGAGTTACTACAACAAATTATTGAATAACTACTATAAAATATTCAGCATATATACCATAAATGATGGAATAACTACTATGAAGTTTCCAGTAACTAATATGGATTGTTGGTTAACCACCATACATTATTCACTAACTGCTATGAAGGATTCATTAACTGATATAAATCACTTACTACATACTAAAGGAATTCTTAAAACTGTATTGAATTATTCAGTAACTGCTAATATATAATATTGTAATATTGGCTAAAATACTGATATAACTACTATGAATTGTTCAACAACTACTATAAATGATTAAGTAACTACCTACAACTAACTACTATTGTATATTATTGACTATTAATGAACTATTTAATAAGTCTTATTCATTATTCCATACACATTATAAACTGCTGGTTGTCTAATATGAATTATTCAGTGATTACTGTAAATTGTTTTAGTAATTAATTACTATACCCCGTAGAGTTAAGGAGTTATGGTTAATGCTACATGTTAAGGTTAATGTAAAGGTTCCATGTCAGTTATAGGGGCTTTCCTAGAACCAACATAGTACATGGGAACATGGGAATTCTGAAGAAGTATCTTGTGAAACACTCCTTATTAGACCAATAATGGTTCTTTGCAAAATTGGATCTTCTTCATTCTTCAAAACGAAAACAAGGCGCCACACAGGCCTATTATGCTCAGAAGTCACATGTACACAAGCTGTTTTTCTATAGAGCAATCCTTTAAAAGTTTCTGGAGGGAATGAAAAAATTGTTCCTCTATTGCATCACTCCAAAGAACCCCTGTCACACCTTTATTTTCAATAGCGGATCTGTTTGGCGATGTGGGACTAGGGATTATATTAAACTACATGTTCTAGACAGGTGATGGGGAATATTGATGCCAGGAATAAGAAACTAAACGCGTTAGGTGTTATGATAGAGTTCAGATGGTAAACAGATGGTAGAATCATAAGAAATGCCAGCGAGCAGGAGAGAGAGGCAGAGAGAGCGAACGCGAGAGACAGAGAGAGACAGGGAGGGGTGGGGTAGAATTTCAGCTGGAGTTAACATGTGAATGGCAGCCAAATCTGAAGGATGCTTGGAAGGCCCGGGCTCATCAGATTGCTCTTGGTTGCCATAGAGACTATGGATGGGGTTGAGGAGCTACGGAGGGGAGGAGACCCATCAGTGCAGAAAACACAAATAAACAGTACAAATTGCTGATCAGAAACACGTCCACGGAAAACAGTCAGTGGAAAGAGCTAAAGAACATTTCTGGTGGGCTTTTAGGATTTATAGCCATGTTGGAAATGCAGCATTCCGGTTGTAGAAGAAGCCAGGGGAAAAGTCTCAGGGGAAATTATACAGGGAAGCTTTGCTTTCATAGAAATGCGAAACCTGAGTCTGGTTTAAAACTGTTTCTTTGGATATGAATATTGCTTATGAGACATCTATTTCCTTTGGCACTGCTCTAAAACCTAAATTAGTTCCAGTGTTCCAACTACGAGGTGACAACAGCATAACACGGACAGCTTGTTTGCTGTTTGTAGCCAACTGGGTGATATAAAGATTTAGGAATGCTGGGATTTACTGAGCTGTAGGCAGAATATTCATGTAGATACATCATATACACAATATACATTACTTAATCTGTCTACTGTATGTACCATATAGAAGCACACAATGCAGAATGCACTCCATCTGTTTCCCTGCATACTCTGTTAATCCCCTTTCATCATGTTCTTCAATAGTCAGGACCCCTACAGGACCACCATAGAGCTTTATTATTTGGGATCTTTTTTAGCACTGCAGTGACACTGAGGTGATGGTGGTGTGTTAGTCTGTGTTGTGCTGGTGTAAGTGGATCAGACACAGCAGTGGCTGTCCAGCCATCAGTGTCCTGTGACCACTGATGAAGGACTAGAGGATGACCAGCACAAACTGTGCATCAGCAGATGAGCTGTCAGCTCTGACTGTACATCTGTAAGGTGGGCCAGCAAGGTAAAAGTGCACAGTGACTGGATACTGAAGCACTCGTACCAGCACAACACACCACCACCATGATGGACTATAGTCTGTAACTGTAGAACTACAAAGCGCAACAGTGTATCTATCTGGTAAGTGGAGGTGATGACATGACAAGGTGGACCAGCAAGATAGGAGTGTCTAATAGAGTGGACAGTGAATGGACACAGTGTTTAAACACTCCAGCAGCACTGCTATGGCTGATCCAATCACACAGAAACACATCATCACCATGATGGACTCTAGCCTGGAACAGTAGAACTAGAAAGTGCAAATATGCAAACGTTTTTGAACACTGTGTCCACTCACCGTCCACTCTATTAGACACTGCTACATTGCCGGTCCACCTTCTAGGTATACAGTCGGAGCTTATCTGCTGCTGCAGAAGTTGGGTTGGTCATCCTCTAGTCGTTCTCATGGGTTGCTGCCCACAGGACGCTATAGGCTGGATAGTTTTGGTTGGTGGACTACTCTCAGTCCAGCAGCACTGCTGTGTATGATACACTCACACCAGCCCAACACACAATAACACCCACCACCATGTCAGTGTCACTGCAGCACTGACAATAATCCCTCACTCATATAATACCTGTTCTGTGGGGGTCCTGACCTTTGAAAGAAATGGTGATGGGGGGCTAACAAGCTACGCAGGCTAAACAAGCTAAACAGATGGACTACAGTCTGTAAATGTAGAAAAACAAGGTGCACCTATGTGGTCAGTGGAGCTGATCAAATGGATAAACAGTGTAGATGCATTGAGGTGGTTTTAATGTTATAGCTGATGGTTGTATATATGGGTGGTCTCCAGAAAAGCATGACTGACACTTCTTCTCGTGAAAATACGATTTGTTGATTCTACTGTTAGTTCCTAATAATGACGATGGCTAGATCTTCACTTCAGCTCCTGGACTGCTAGTCAACAGGAGGGCTAGCTGGCTTCATCTACATAGATATCACCACCCAGATGCTCCTGATTGGATAATATTCCTTTAACCTGCTGAATTGGACAACTGAACCCATTGTTTACCAACCAACACTTAGCAAGGGAATAAGCATTTGAATATATTAAAAAATTGGGAGCATTAATCTTTTTGGGTATTTCTTAGTTCACAGAACATACTAGACCTTGTGTTAGCTTTTATTTAGGTTTTGTGAGTTACATTTTTACTGATATGAGCTTTTATTACAACCACAATAATTGAAATGTTGGTTAATTGAATGATTTTGATTGGCAGATTCATTTGAAGGAGAAAACATTGTTTGTTCCATTATTTGCATTATTTAGAGCAAATTTTGTCTGTTTGTCTTGTGACAGTCTGTTTGCTTCCCCTTCTGGCACTCCTCCACCCCCACCCCTCTCCTCCCTCCTCCTGTTTCAGTGAGTAATTATTATACTGTCTGCGGTGTCTCCTTTTGTACTAGACTCCCATTCAGTTCGTAGCAGCTGATCGCTTAAACACAGTACTGTCAGACAGAGGGAAAAAAAAGGTGTGGTCAGCGGATGCGGCCTAAAGCAATACAGTAAACCACAAATACAGCTTGGCATTCCAGCTACCCGTCTAACTCTAAGTGGCTAATGAGATTTGTGTGGCAGCATAAGACACGGATTGCATGGAATAACAAGGATTCTCTCGCCCTCTGAATGCTGAACAGATCCCGTCCCTGGAGGAAGCTCTGAGCGATTAGCATTAATTAGGCTGCAGTGGCAGAGCAAAGCCCAGGCCCTGTTAATTAACGGAGAAAGATAGGGAGGAGTCCCATTACTTAGCCTGCATGCTAGCTAACATTCTGCGTGTTTTGCTGATAGGGATCTTCTCGCAAAGGGACAGAGAGCTGATGCACTGCAATTCAGGTACATAAAGGTGGATTTCTATGAGCCAATGCTACAGCTTAGTGATACGTTATGTGCTCCGGGCCTGATATGCATTGGCTGTAAAATTGATCTCTCTATGCTCAGCCCACAAATGCATTCCTACATAGCAACTGTTGAGGTTGGACAAGCATTCTAGCGTGTTGTAAGTCTCCCATTCAGACTAAAGAAACTGTAGTACGCTTTGCCTAACATTGCTACACGTTTCCAGTTAGGCTACAAAGCTAGACTAGATTCTCTAAAGTAGATGCTTGTAGAATGACATTTTATCTTTCTCATTTTATAGAATGTATGAAGTAAGAAAGACCCAAAATCCTGGAATCCTGTTGTTGTTCCAACCCATTTTACATTAACTGTAATGCAGGCACCTCTGATCCAATGATTGTCTTTATCGATGGGAGTAAACAAACATGGAAATCTTTATTTTTAACATCAAATATTAGACTGTTTCTGGTGGAATAAGTTCAGCAGTGTTATGTATGTGTGTGTTTTCGAATACATAGAAATGTAACCAATTTCTATTTAAAATATTGTAAATTATTTACAAAGAATAGAACATATTTTGGCCACACTTATTTATTAGCCTGGCAAAATGCTAAGTTTGTTTACAATTTCTGAGCACAATAAAACACTTCTCCTTTTCGTTCACATCCATCATGATGTATAAACAGTTACAAACACAGACACTGAGGCCAGGCCACCTACCACATGTATAAACTGAAGCACAAAAAATCCTGGGCCTTATTGTACCACAACAGAAACAGAGAAAGGGGCATAATGTCTATAAATCAGGTACATTATGACACAGACTGAATGCTCAGCCCACAAATGCATTCCTACATAGCAACTGTTGTGAGGTTGGACAAGCATTCTAGCGTTAGCACGCTTTGGCTACCATTGCTACACGTTTCCAGTTTAATATGTCAGGCTACAAAGCTGGACTAGATTGTCTAAAGTAGGTGCTTGTAGAATGGCATTTTATTTTTCTCATTTTATAGAATGTATGAAGTGAGAAAGACCCAAAATCCTGGAATCCTGTTGATGTTCCCACCCATTTTACATTAACTGTAATGCAGGCACCTCTGATCCAATGATTGTCTTTATCGGTGGGAGTGAACAAACATGGAAATCTTTATTTTTAACATCAAATATTAGACTGTTTCTGGTGGAATAAGTTCGTTTCCAGTTTAATATGTTAGGCTACAAAGCTGGACTAGATTGTCTAAAGTAGGTGCTTGTAGAATGGCATTAGCTTCTGTTCTACTTCAGCTGTTCTGTTCTACTTTAGCATCTGTTCTATATTTTACAGGCAACACAGATTATTCAAAATTATTAACGTTTCTGATATTTGTACAAAACTGTCATGCATTATGATGGCTTATTAAGCTAATTGAGATATTTGCCAGTGATTTCTGAAGCTTGTTCAATTTTGCAATGGTTTGCAAAGGCAATGCATTTATGGACAGACACATCCATGACAAATTGGCTTCAATGCTAGATTGAATACATAAAATCTGCATTAAAAACAGTGTAAAATAATTAAAAAATCGAACAGTGTGATCTTTCATAGGCAACCAAATTTACTATCATGTACCGCTTGTTACAGAATCTAAACTAGCTAGATTCACAGTACATAGTCAAGTCACAATTTTATGACCACTAGCTAATATCCAGACTAACTGCTGGGTGCAGCACGAAAAGCAGCTAGATGGGCTGGGAGTGACTGAATAAGGTCCTGGTAGGTTGTCACAGGTGTCTTGAGCCATGCTGTGCATCCCACAGCTGCTGGAGTGTGCATGGGGGATGGTCCATAAAGCAAACCTGATTATCAAGGTGCTCCCACAGATGCTCAACTGGATTTGAGTCTGGGGAGTTAGTGGGCTAGGCTAGCACATGTAGGTCTTGGTCATGCTCTTCTAAGCAAAGTTGGATATTTCTAGCCATGTGACGCCTCGCATTGTCTTGCTGGAAGGTCCCATCCATCCCAGGGAAGACAACTGCTTGTCTGCTTTGTGGCAACATCAGTTGTAGAAAGCGCTCTATCAAAAAACTTAGCCGCCTATAAGTGAGTGGATAAGTTAGCCGCCTTGTGTTTTGCCCCCTGGTGATGGAAGATTCTGGTAGGAGTCGCTTTAATTGTAGTCTGCTGTTGTTGCACCTTACGCACTTACCATTATGCCTTCTCTTTGGCTTTCTGCCATTACAGACATGAGATAACATTAACAGTTACTGTTTACAAAAACTACAAGCCTAATAAGGTTTATTCCTGATACACAGCATGACATATACAGATACACGCACACACAGTAACACATCTTATATGGTTCATTGACTGCCATGACCTCTGTAGGAGTTAATTTACTGTACCACTGCAGTTTTGACTGTGTATACATACAACACACACACACACACAAGCCATTCATTTATTCATTCAAATACAAAAGGCTTGATCTGAATCACAACCCACTAATAAACCACATTATGCATGCAGACTCGTCCATGCCTACAGAAACCTACACAGCATCCTGCTCTACTAGCTTTTCCTTTCAGCCAGCCTCGGCTGATGAACAGCACAGCAGGGCAGACAGACTCCCCTCCATCTCTACAACGGCCCACCCCCAAATCTCCCTAATCACCCCACAGTACCCCCTAGTTTCCCCCAGTTCTGTCTCAGAGCGGTAAGTGGAGCAGGACACCCCTTTAAAAAGCACCAGGGCAGCGCCTCTAGAGAGATAGCTGCTGTGAATAGCCCTGGCAGAACCCAGCCAGGAGTAGGGGAGTCAGACGCTCAAACTGGGGCACCCATGGAGGCTAAGGCCTTTGGAGTTTGTTTAAAGGATGTAGCCTGGAGAATAGCACGGGCGGGGGTTGGGCTGTGATAGAAGCATCCTGCGGCTGGAGACTTGATGAGCTTTAAGCTGTTCTGAAGTGATATTTCTGGCCTCACACTTTCAATTTGTCACCTTTGGTTCCCTGAAGAACTCTTCAAGGGATGGTCCTTTCAAAGAACACCGTCCCCATCCCATGCCCCCTCAGATATCCCCCCCAAGATCTGAGGTAAAGCAGGCCATGAGTACTTGCCTGAATATGTTTATTTCCTGAGGGGATCTACTGTGCACATTAACAGTTCATTAAACTTTGGAAGTTAAGGTCGCGTTAGGAAGTGCTCAGATACTCAAGTCACAACACAGCTGAAGTTCCTCTGGAAGTTTAATTCTAATGGGAGATCCCGAAATAGAACAATGCATGCAGCTCCTAAAACCAGGCACGTTTTCAGTGCTGGAGGCAGGAAGTGCTTCTGGAGAGGGATGGAAACAAGGCTGTGCTTGAGGGACAAACACCAACCAGCACGTATGTTCCTCTGGAAGCTGCAGGAGAAGCCTTTCTCCTGTAGATAAACTCCACTGTATGGTGTAATAAGCATGCAACGTGCCCCGTTCACAGGCTCGGCTGGATCTGCGGACAAAAGAGATGTTGCTATGCATGAGTTGTCGTGGTAACTGGTTCCTCCTCTCCTGGTCACCAAACCAGCAGCCAATGAGGTAACATGAAACCAGACTCAGTCAAACAGATATCAGCTTCTGCTTAAACGCAAATACTTGTGCATATTTGCCCTGCCATTGGGCTAAAAACAAAAATGATGGAGCGGTATACATATGACTGGGATATGTAAAGGTGTACACTAAATGAATATGTACACAGGTGACACCATTGCCACTCGATATGGGGTGCAGAGTGGACCAATTAGCCAACTGACCATTGGTTTCTATTTTAAGCGTAGTTTCAGTCAGTAGTTTTTCTCTAGGGCTGAGAAGTGTGTTAAAATGATTTACCATAGCAACCAACTGTGTGATGTAGAAGTCTCAGATAATGATGCACTTATATTATGGGGGTCCCATGTTGGCTGGCTCTAGCACTGGCTGGGTGTTAAAGCACAAGCAGAATTAATTCCTGCTTTGACTGCAGTAAAATGCTGGTTTCTAGTTTGGTAATTTGTCTTCCATACCTTTATTCCTCACCTCTCTTTGGTCTTTGGTTGACAGTTCCCAGTCAGTTTGGTCCCCATACTCCTGGGGAAATGGACATGTTTGTCCCTCTGGTAGGCATGAGTGCTTGGCTATGGAGGACCAACTGTCTTAACTAATTTGCTACAGCGCCACCCTAAAGCAGATGCATCTCTTGTTAGTTGAGAAGACCAAAGCGGACAGAAGCTGATTCAAAGAGTTTTATCTGAATTTGTTTATGGGGACGGATAACAGTGTCAGGACCCCCTGTATTTTGTACCTTGATCTTAACCCATTGAAAGTGATCATGAGTTGTCTAATGCTACTGCTGCTGTGGAAAAGTCTACCATGGTCACTCTAGTGTGCTGCTGGTGTACTAATTTTGGGTTTGTGTAGGTGCTGTGTACATTTAGAGTATGTGGGCAGCATACATCTATAGATTTTGTGCCGTATGAAGTGAGAAAGACCCAAAATCCTGAATCCTTTTGTTGTTCCAACCCATTTTAATTGTGATGCAGGCACCTCTGATCCAATAATGGTCTTTATCGGTGGGAGTAAACAAACATGGAAATCTTTATTTTTAACATCAAATATTAGACTGTTTCTGGTGGAATAAGTTCAGCAGTGTTATGTATGTGTGTGTTTTTGAATACATAGAAATGTTACCAATTTCTATTTAAAATATTGTAAATTATTTACAAAGAATAGATCATATTTTGGCCACAGTTATTTATTAGCCTGGCAAAATGCTCAGTTTGTTTACAATTTCTGAGCACAATAAAACACTTCTCCTTTTTGTTCACATTAATCATGATGTATAAACAGTTACAGACACAGACACTGAGGCCGGGCCACCTACCACATGTATAAACTGAAGCACAAAAAAAAAATACTGAGCCTTATTGCACCACAACAGAAACAGAGAAAGGGCTTTAGGAGAGCTTTCAAATTCAGCTGTGATGTTTGGATCTGAGCTTTAATGAAGGTATATATATATATATATGTATGTATGTGTGTGTGTGTGTGTGTGTATACATACATATATAGATGTATGTATATATATATATATATATATATATATATATATATATATATATATACATATATATATATATATATATATATATATATATATATATATATATATATATATATATATATACACATACATACATACATACACACATTTATATTTATATAACAAATAATGGACGTATGTATGACCCCAAGTCCTAAAAACAAACGTGTGTATGTGTGATGACGCAGATGCAGTATCTGCGTTGGTGGAGGAGATGACCATGGCAGGGAGTTCCCTGCTGGTCCACAGTGGGTACGGTAGTGTTACACATGGCCAGGGCAACTGCTCAACACATGTCCATGCCAGACCACTAGGGGCTTTGACATGTGTGCCAGGCTCATGTGACATGTGGCATCCCTCAGTGCCCTAGTCCTGCCCAAAGTCTTATTTAGAATGCTTAGTGTGGGGTTGTAATATTAATATAATACATAATTCTCATAGTCTTATTATAAAAAGCCTTGATTTATCCAGAACAGCTAATAAATCTAGTGCTCAGTCACTTCAGTGTGTTACAAAGAGATGGGTCTTCTTACTAACTCATGCGTGTAGAAAAAGGGAAACCACCAAAACTAAAACCTGGTTTTCAAGGGTGCAGTTCAGGCAGCGTCACTGGCCGCAGCTAGCACGTAATCAGTTCATGAGCAAGTAGTAATTCAGTGATAATTGAGCGGTGGCAAAATCACAGTGTTGTGCCCCCTGCTCAGAAATGCGGGCAATGTGGGTGCAAACTCATGCTGAGACTAGAACCACATGATTTCACAGCTCCTCCTGCCAGCCAGCCACAAAGACCTTCTCGGATGCCAGAAATGCATGTTTACCCACAAGTGAATCAAACAGCCATGCTTTGATGCCTCTTTGTGTTTTATCTTCTCAGATGTCTTACGGGCACCTGCACTGATGACCACACACTTACAAAGCAGCGGATGGGAGAGCATCATTAGAGCTTTATGGCACTATAATGAGCGCTGCTGCCCAGTGTATGAAAGCCCAGAGAGGGAGAGAGAGAGAGAGAGAGAGAGAGAGAGAGAGAGAGAGAGAGAGAGAGAGGGAGAAATGGAGTAGATAGAGTGATAGAAAAAGATAGAAAAGTTGAGGCCCAGAAAACACTCAGCATAAATATTCCATGTTTCTTTGGGAGGTAATCAAAGAAACCAGATAGAACATAATGTGTTCTTATGGTGCAATAAGCCACATGATTAGAGGCTTTTACCGCACTGACTACAGCTAATTAATTTAGAATATATATCATTAATATATATCTGCTTTTGTGCTTTCATTTGCATACGTATTTATGTATGTGTATACATGTACAGGGGTTGGACAATGAAACTGAAACACCTGTCATTTTAGTGTGGGAGGTCTCATGGCTAAATTGGACCAGCCTGGTGGCCAATCTTCATTAATTGCACATTGCACCAGTAAGAGCAGAGTGTGAAGGTTCAGTTAGCAGGTAAGAGCACAGTTCTGCTCAAAATACTGCAATGCACACAACATTATGGGTGACATACCAGAGTTCAAAAGAGGACAGATTGTTGGTGCACGTCTTGCTGGCGCATCTGTGACCAAGACAGCAAGTCTTTGTGATGTATCAAGAGCCATGGTATCCAGGGTAATGTCAGCATACCACCAAGAAGGACGAACCTCCACCAGCATCACGTAGTGACCTGGCCACTATCCTGCAAGAAGAATGGCTTAAAATCCCTCTGACCACTGTGCAGGACTTGTATATGTCATTCCCAAGATGAACTGACGCTGTGTTGGCCGCAAAAGGAGGCCCTACACCATACTAATAAATGATTGTGGTCTAAAACCAGGTGTTCCAGTTTCACTGTCCAACCCCTGTATATATATATATATATATTGTCAAAAGAATAGCTGCACCCAGAAGGAAGCGTCAGACTGCAGTGCTGCTGGGAAGGAAGATAAAGGTTGCCAGAAACAATAAACGATAATAAATTTACACTGATATGGATGATATTTATTGAGCTACACATACAGTATCTCTCAGTATGGTGTTGGGCCATGCTTACTAATTCAACATGCATACATTCTGGCATGGAGCTTGAATTTTCTCATGCAGTTCCAGCTGATTATGCGGTAAGGGTGGAGGTGGAGTGACACCATGTCTTCTGGACATGCATGACAACAAACCGCCTCCACACACGGTTTCGCTAGTGAGCTCCACCAAGACAAAATCAGGATGACCTGCTGCTATTCCGAGTCACTCTGTAACAGTTTGGCATGACACCGTTGATGTGGTGTTAAGGGCAGTTGTCGTAATGTTGACTCCTGGAGGGCATTACTGTTCATACACAAACATGGCTGTTGGGTCAGTCGGGTACAGTGATAAGGCCTGTCCTTACATTTATGGCATTTAGCTGACGCTCTTATCCAGAGCGACTGACAAGGTTAATCATATTACAGGTAGGCTAATGTGGTGTTAGAAGTCTTGCCCAAGGACTCTTATTGGTGTAGGACGGTGTAGTCATCCATACCGGGATTTGAACCCCAGTCTCCCACATGTGGTGGTGACTCCCTGGTGGGTAGTGGTGTTATCCTGAGCTACACCAACCACTGTCCTTGTGCGGCTGAGCATGAAACATGAATCATTTGCATGTCTCACAGTGTCAAACCTGCCCACCAAGTTTTAGTCATGTCAGCTGATTTCTTCTTGGTGCAACTATTTGTGCAGCTATTCATTGAGGATGAGAAACCAGGTCCCCACCCCAGTGTACTGTAGAAGGTAGCTGTCATTCTGAACTGATGTAAAATAAGCAAACAAGTAAATTATGGCAAAAATGGTATTTCATGATTTTCAGCGGGCACCAATGGTTTATATAAATTCAACCTCACTGCAACTCACTTTACACTCTATCCATTACATCGACAGGCCTTTTACAGTACATTGAAGTCTGTTCTTTGAGTGGCCACCATCCTTTCTTCATTAATTTGCTGTCTGCGGGGACATTTGCTTGGACAAAATGAACCTGGCTGAGAGCTCACTCTACATTAAGAAAATAATAACGGCTAATGCACAGAAGCATAATGGCAGCCCTTTCCGTACACATGCCATCTCCGCTGACCAGCCAGGCAGAGTAATACAAGGCTAGAGTGGAATACATTTATGAATTATTGCCAACTAATGCAGCTCAGGCTGGCAGATTCTGTGTCATGCGTCCAAATACACATACACGTAAAGTGCTGTACAAAGCGTCCGGTCCAACGAGTCCTTTCCATCATGTGCCGGTTACGTCTAACACACGGTTTTATTTTTGGAGAACTGAAACAAAGAAAGTTTCACGATGAATAATTTAGGTGCATGTGAACGCTCTGAACACATAGCAGTTCGGAGCTTTCCAGCAGTTTGAACAGGCTGAGAGAGGTAGTGGAAAAAGTGGACATCTTAATGGAAGGAATTGCTAACACTAAAAGACGGTGCTGTTATCTGCCATCCAGAGTCAGGGAGCTAACTCTGAATGCAATTACAGTTCACACCCATGCCTTCTTGCTTGCTCTATTTTGAGACAGTACAAACATAGCCAGAACAGTGACGTCTAAGACCAAACTACAGAACATGGGGAACTGAGCATTCTCTTATTCTGCAAGAGACTCATGCCTCAAGCGCTATATCAGCAATAGATTATAGTGGCTAGAATGCATGTGCTCCATACAAAAATATTCATATGAATATAATATATCATGCATATTCTTGTTCTTTCATATTTTACACTCAATTGCTGATTCTCCTTATGGACTAGAATCAGCTCCAAAGTTATAGATTCAGTTCCACACATTGACATTCAAACAGGGCCAGAGATATGCTACTATTACTCTGCTTTGCTGGTCATGTTGTGTCACAGAAGCCATGCATGCCTAAGGGGGAGGATTTTCTCTTGAGTGGTATGCACTGCAGTTGCACCCAGAACGTATCAACCAAGAGGAATGAAATTTGGTGGATAGGTTTAAAATTGTGGGATATGTAAATGATTCAAGTTTCACTCTCGGCTGTGGTTGTGATATAGGCAAAGATGGGCCTTATCGGTGTACCTGACTAACCCAACAGCCACGATTACGGACATTCAGCAAGCAGTGATGCCCTCAATGAGTCATCCTGTCCAAACTATATGCACGCAGCCCACTATGACAACTGCCCGTAACCCCATGCCAGCATCACCAAAGACTGCAATGGTGTCATGCCAGACTGTCATGGTGTGACTCAGAATGGCAGCAGGTCATCTTCAGTGGTGAGTTCTGCTTTGGTCTTGGTGGAGGTGACCAAGTAATCCGCGCATGGAGGCACCGTGGTCAGTGCCAAGATGAATGCTTTGTTGTCGTGTGTCCCATGTCCAGAAGGCCTGGTGTCACTCCACCTCCACCCCTCCCACACAATCTGCAGGAACTGTGTGAGAATATTTAAGATGCATGGGATGGATTATCACAGGACACCATTAGGAACCTCTACAGCTCAATGGCATGTTGGATTAGCAAACATGTTGGCCCAAAGCCATCCTGAGTACCAGTACTTCTGTATGTGGAGCTCAATACATATTGCACATATCAGTCCAAATTCATCATCATTTTTATTTTTCCTGGTAGCCTTTATCTTCCTACCCAATAGACACCTCTGGGTGCAAGTATTTTTACCGATGAATACGAAATTAAAGTGATGTTGTAACTTGTAAACCCTGAAAACTCAACAGCATAAGGCTTGGGTGGCATTGTGGGGGTCCTTCGCTACATATCTGCAGAGAGCAGAATGGCTAAGGAGTTTTTCGCTTTCTACTCCTATCCTGTAGTCTGATCCATGAGCAGGATCTTATTACCAATACCCCTTCCCAACCCTCTTTGCCTTTTCCACCCTCCTCCCCTCTCCCCTCCACCCAAGCAATCTCATTTCACAGTCCTCCGAAGAGAATCGTGACCCATGACATTTATAAAAGGCCAGCACTGGTCTCCAATGGCCAGATCTCTGACCCCCTCTCTGGCAGCCCTGTAGCCCCAGGGACATAGGCTCATGTGTGGTGGGTCCCCACAGAGTCAGTCTGATGGCGGTATTAACACTGTAGGCCATGCCCTAAAGGACAAGGCATCAAACAGTACCGTGGCTGGGGGTGCTGTCAGTAGTTTCCACAGCCGCCGCCCTTTGATGCCTCTTGATGCTTGTCCACCAAAAGAGGAGCAGCATCATTTTCTGACTGGCGCAGACACGAAAACACAACCAAGTACAGTCAGGCCCTCTCAATGGGTCTAAAACACACAGCTGCAGCCGCACAGACAGAGCCCCAAATGTGGGTGCAAAGCAGCGTTGGGTTACATAAGAGAACGTGACAGGCTTTCATCTCCAGGAAGCGAGGTAGAACGAGAGAAAGAGGTGGAGACAGAGAGAGGTGATGTAAGGGAGAAAGGGGGAGGCTGGTGTGCTATTTTTGAGACACTTGTGCAAGGTTCTCGCTCTCTCTCTGTCTCTGTCTGTCTCTCTCTCTCTCTCTCTCTCTCTCTCTCTCTCTCTCTCTTTCTCTCTCTCTCTCTCTCTCTCTCTGCAATCTTTATAAAACAACAGACCACCAAAGACACAAAGGCCACTTAACACAGTCCACTAATGACACTTTAACAGCTTTTTAAAACCTTTATTTCTAAAATAACTCTTTCTCTTACAGTTACCTGCTGCCCATAGCCTTAAAAGAGCTCATATCATGGCATTTTCATGTGCCAAGTTTTAATGGTTTTAACAGTTTTAATTCTTCACTGCCAGAAAATAAGGTACAGATCAATTGGAAGCCCCTCCTTCTCAAAATACGGACAAAACCATCACTAAGATCCAATCACAGAGCTGATCAATTAAAGCCAGCCCTATTCAGACATGCAAACAGTGGAAAAAGTCCAGAGGTCAGCCATCTAAGAGGGCGTTTGGGACTTGGTTCCATGGAAATGAAGCAGTCTGATGCACCATGAGTGTAAAGAAGAAGTCACATTACAAAGGTACCTTGATGTATTTGTTAAATACCTCAGGTCAGTGCATAATATATATTGTGATAAACATATTTTATGAATATTTTTCCATTTCCATTTATATGTACAGGGGTTGGACAATGAAACTGAAACACCTGTCATTTTAGTGTGGGAGGTCTCATGGCTAAATTGGACCAGCCTGTTGGCCAATCTTCATTAATTGCACATTGCACCAGTAAGAGCAGAGTGTGAAGGTTCAGTTAGCAGGTAAGAGCACAGTTCTGCTCAAAATACTGCAATGCACACAACATTATGGGTGACATACCAGAGTTCAAAAGAGGACAGATTGTTGGTGCACGTCTTGCTGGTGCATCTGTGACCAAGACAGCAAGTCTTTGTGATGTATCAAGAGCCACGGTATTCAGGGTAATGTCAGCATACCACCAAGAAGGACGAACCTCCACCAGCATCACGTAGTGACCTGGCCAGTATCCTGCAAGAAGAATGGCTTAAAATCCCTCTGACCACTGTGCAGGACGCAGTATATGTCATTTCCAAGACGAACTGACGCTGTATTGGCTGCAAAAGGAGGCCCTACACCATACTAATAAATGATTGTGGTCTAAAACCAGGTGTTTCAGTTTCATTGTCCCATCCCTGTACATTTGCCTAATGCCTCAGGACTTGATGTCAGCTGTACATATCTCATATCAATTACAGATCCTTTTACTGGGTGGTTTGTGTTAACACCTGGACCAAAATAAATTCCTTGTATTTGATAATACAAAGATAATGGTTCACAATTTGGCAAACATGCTTTTGGCTCAATTATGAATAAAGGCCACTGTAAAAGCCCCACCTATAAGCCCTTATGCTCTACCAACCAACAAGTCTATCCCAGCTAGAAATGATTTGCTCTAAAAACACTGATAGAATATGCAATGCAATGTTCCAGCAATGTTTCAACATTAACTTTTTTTTGGTTCTCAGAATGTTCTTTAAAAAGTTAGGAGAACAACCTCTGTCATCTCATATCATCCATAAAATATTTTCTGAATGTTCTTCTTTATTTATTTAACTTTATAGGAACATTACAGGGCATTATAAGCATCTTTAAAACTTTGAAATTTGTTGGTAACGTTAGCAAGTTCTGGAAAATTGATACTGAATGCATAAGGGTGCGCTGTGCTTGGACCTTTTAGAATGTCACTTGGGATGCAATTTACAGACAGCAGTCGTTTGGCTTTCCTGAGACAGTCCACCTTAATCGATGTGTTCTACATCAATTTCACACAAGTGAAGTGCTAGCTGCTTGTCTTGGTTAATGTACACTTAATAACATATTGCACTGGCAAAAAAATATTCCAGAAATAAACCAAATATCTGAAAATAAAACCAATGTCATTGCTCATTGAAAACGTTTTGCGTATGCATGGTTAGCATATAGAAATGACCGTGGTCTATTGGTGAGAAAGGCGATTCCTCTATGGAATTTTCCTTGTTGAGATCTGGGACTGATATTAAACACTTCATTCACATGAGTGATATGTTTAGCATTCAAAACAGCTAGTTGTGTCAAAAGGCTATTAATCTGCCAGTCAATCATTAACATGCCTGTAGGTGGTGAGTAACAGTGTATGAGCACTTAAAGCACAATCAGTGCCCCGGTGTCCCCACCCCTGAATTATATATTCCCCATGTTTACCACCATATGGACATCATTTGTACCTTGAAAGGTTCCCTGAAAGTGTAAAGACAGTGGCCAGTAAGAACATCATGTTGCTTACATCAACATGACCACACCTGAACTACATTTCAAAAATGAGCTGCAAATACAGAAATCACATGCAACTTTGAAAACATCCGAGGTTAGTCCCAATATTTCAGGAATGCTCTTAAAGGGGATGGAATATCTGTGATGGACCGTTACTCATGGAAGCTCATAAGATTCACATTCCAGTACATCCATGGTTAGCTTTGCTGGATAGTTTGCTACATTAACCCCACATTAGTGGACATCAGGGAAAAGGGTAGGTTTCAGACTGAACATCAGGCAGGAAGTCACGGCACATGTTACATTTATTAGATAGTAGACAGTAACTTTTAGACGTTATTACCGTGTGTATTTGATTTATTGATTCCCATTAGCCTGTATCATGCAGATAAGATCGTATCAGTACCCAGTTCACAATGCTATAATGCACGTCTACATAAGGTCAGCCACTTAAGTCGTGGATATACCCAAAGGTGGAGCATTACTGCATTACTAATCCCTGCTTCATCCCCTTCAGATTGAGGAGCCTAATTGCAGAGGAGATTCCTAAATGCATTCGGCTTATCTGTTGTGGAACGGATAAAGCTTTTATTCTAAAACACAGTGGCTGTAGACAGTAGGTAACTCTGCTACTCAAAACAAAGTTTCAACTGGAACCTGGCACGCTCAATAGATAACTCTTTACACTTTATTGTAAAGGCTGATAGTGGGATATTTCCAGTTATGTTCTGTGTATGGTACTTATAAAAAGTGAGGTGTTCTTTAGGGAACATATTTGATCCATTCATAGTGGCAGAATAAATACAAATGGTGATCTTAGCCAAGTATATCACATATGCAATTATGAAAAAAAGTAATTAGCCCAGGCCATCTGTTTGGGCCATGATACAGGGGTTGGACAATGAAACTGAAACACCTGTCATTTTAGTGTGGGAGGTCTCATGGCTAAATTGGACCAGCCTGGTGGCCAATCTTCATTAATTGCACATTGCACCAGTAGGAGCAGAGTGTGAAGGTTCAGTTAGCAGGTAAGAGCACAGTTCTGCTCAAAATACTGCAATGCACACAACATTATGGGTGACATACCAGAGTTCAAAAGAGGACAGATTGTTGGTGCACGTCTTGCTGGCGCATCTGTGACCAAGACAGCAAGTCTTTGTGATGTATCAAGAGCCACGGTATCCAGGGTAATATCAGCATACCACCAAGAAGGACGAACCTCCACCAGCATCACGTAGTGACCTGGCCACTATCCTGCAAGAAGAATGGCTTAAAATCCCTCTGACCACTGTGCAGGACGCAGTATATGTCATTCCCAAGACCAACTGACGCTGTATTGGCCGCAAAAGGAGGCCCTACACCATACTAATAAATGATTGTGGTCTAAAACCAGGTGTTTCAGTTTTATTGTCCAACCCCTGTATATATATAATATAAAATATAATGAACAGTTTGTCGCTGTCCAAAAAAAAACCAAGTATCTCCAAAATGGCAACTTTACAGGAGAGGGCAAACCTGATTGAATTTGAATGGAAGTCAATGGAACCAGACATCTTTCCAAGCAGTTTTGGACCATTTTGGTTGGTCCATTCTTCATGGAATTCACACACAGTGTAAACAGCAGCTCATGTGATCAAATGCATAAAAGTAAAAATCAACAAATCATACTATTATTCCTTGGACAGTGATGATATAATGTATAATGAACATATAATGCCTGGCATGTGCTGCCCTGATCATCTGGACCTGTGTCTTGTTTATTTGTTCAAGTGCTTTAAACATGTATTTGTTTTGTATGAAAGTATACAATTGTCCACATTCATATCTTCTATAGGAGTTACTCACTAGGTTGTCCCTATTAGATCATCTGTATGTTAGCTATGAAGATGATGAGAGGTGAGTTATGGTTTTGTTGCACTTAGATTAGCCTGTGAGATTGGGGGTGTACACAGAGTGTTTTGTCTCACTGTAAGATTCCATGCGTGGGACTTGGTGTAGGAGGTTTGTACAAGGCCTGTACAAGGCTGTGTTCACCTGTAAAGCCTGTAAAGGACACACTGAGGAAAAAAATGATAATAACTTGCTACACATGATGGAAAATGAAGTGTGAAAGTATGCGCTAGAAATCATTTTGAATTGTATAGTCTGTTATGCAGTAGCTAGGAAGAGGTAGTGCCTGCTCTGCTGTATTATACGTGAACGTGAATTTTCTCCTTATTAGTTCCTGTCCTTGGCCACGTTACGTGCGATGCATCATATAAGAAGACACAGGAAACAACACTTTAGTTGAATGCTGTTTATTGAACACAGAAGCAGTGGAGAAACTGCCGCCAGCACTACTGAACATCAGAGATAGCAGGCAGGTCACTTCTAGCCATGAGCTTCCTTTACATAGTGGAGACTCAGCACTGCACCACTACCCCAAAACTCAGCACAGAATGATACAATAAACACACATATCATCTCTGTCCAAACAGAAACAAGTATCTTCAAAATGACAACTATACAGGAGAGGTCCAAAATGTTTATTGTTATTTGATTGTAAGTCAATGGAACCAGACTTTACCCCAACCAATTTTGGGCCATTTCTGTTGGTTCATTCATCATGAATTTTCACACAGTGTAAACAGCAGCTGCTGTGGTTAAACAATGCCTCGTTTAATTGGCAATAATGAAGATACAGGTTTTTCTTCTGACAGCAATGATACACACCTTTAGCTGGACAACAGCAACTTATTACCATGATTTAAAGCATTTCTTACTGCAAGTCTGGTGCATCCCATTAGTCTCCATGCATCCATGGTCACACAAGCCAATATGGGGACAGCCCACAGCCCCTCACCATCCCAGTGACCTCATCAAGTCTGGACAGAGCAGGCCAAGCAGAGTCCCTGGGGCACCATGCTGCCTCACCAGCAAGTCATTGCCGTTCGCTGTCCAAGTATCCACACTGCTGGCCCTGCTCACCATCCTCCACTCGGCTCTGCTTCCTTGCCATGCTCCTACTTTTTTTGGTTGTCGCGTGCAGGGCTTCCTCGTTCCTCTAGTTGCCATAATCTCTGGCGTTTGGATTTTAGCGTCATTACCCCCTCTGTTTTTTACATAGGGGGTGATTTCACACAACTGACATCAAGCTGTCTTAGACAGATGAAGCAGATAGAAAAACATAGCAGCTATCAGGGTGAAATCTATAACGTAAATAAAAAAAAAAAAAAGGCCCATGAAGATTGCTGTCACGGGGTAGGGGGTTGGGGTCGTACGAGTGGTAAATATCTTCAATTAATTCCTGTCATATTTTCAGATATTCACAGCGTCATCAGACTAAAATTGGTGACCTGTGCTGCTCTTAAAGGATATCAAGTTTAGGTCCGTCCAATCACTTGGACTCGAACAGAATCTTTCCCATGTTGATGTGATTATGCATGGCTGCCCATGACAGAAGAGAAGGATTTCTCTAAGTTCCCCGAACGGAGAGAGAAGAGTGACGAGAGGAGTAGAGGAGAGTAGAGACGAAGAGATGAGGAGAGAGAGAATGTGTTTTGAAATCAAAGAGTGACTCATCAAAGGCCCAATCTATCTGGTTTCTTTCCTGTATATCTCTGAAATCCCAGAAGAAATGAATTGTGCATATATATTTATGCCCCCCCTATTCTGCCATTTTTGGCAATGCTGCCGATCAGGTCATACCCAACTTGTGAAAGCCACCTACTTGACACCTGTGCAGTTAACCCTACACTATACATCTAACTCCTTATGTCTTCCTTCTGCTCCACCCAGACATGCAAACACTACTTAGTAAATTTTGTATTCATTGCATTTTATTGTGTGGAAATTTGTTTGATGTGCCTCACGAGAGTGCATAGTTCGAAACGGGAGCACGCAGGGTTATTTGCTGGTTAATCTGCACTGTGCTTGCTTACCCCTGGGTTTCTATCAAGAAAAGTGCATAACTAGATGATACGCCATTCATACAGCAACCATACAACAATCATAAAGGCCCCAAAAGCTAGGAGTGCTCAATCCTTTTATACACTAGTCGCTAACCTAAAGTCTCCTCGAAATGTGTATTAAGTCGGTACCAGTCAGCCAAGGACCTCTCATGACAATGTTATTTTCAAGCAATATTATACACTAACTTATATAAATACTACTTCATTTCATGTACCACAAGTTATACAGTATACCCTCTGTGTTGAGTGCCGAAGGCTAATGGGGATAGTCTGAAATCAAAGCACTTCCATGAATAGTTATTGTCATGTATCTGGTCATGACTGTCATGTGACCTATATAAAACAGTTAATGTGGTCTCCACTGTAGTTCTGTCATCATTTTGTAGTTCATCATCATGCACTAATGCCCGTATAAGGAACACTGTCGAGGTTCCTTAATAGGTCCTGTGATAATCCATCCCATGCAGCCTCCATATTCTCACAGTTCCTACAGATTTTGCGGTAGAAGTGGAGGTGTGTAGTGAACCCCAGGTCCCCTTCTAAACGTCGTGTACGGTGTGACATCAAGACCCATTCTATCGTTGGGGCCACTAGACCACGTGTGCCCCACCACATGGTAATCCCCACATGGATTCTGTTGGTATCCGCCCCACTAACAAACGAACAAAGTTCCGTGACTGTTTGAAAGTGGTGACAGCTACCACTTTGCAATTAGCAACCCATTGTGATGCTGACATGGTGTTAGGGGGAGTTGTCATAACGATCTATGTGCATGTAGGTCTGCGTGGTGCAGTTGTCTGCCAATGCTGCTGGCACTAACAGGATTGACGAACATGTAGGGGCATTCACTGGCTTACTGAGTATCTGGCAGTCTCGTGGCCGTGTGGGGGTCAGTTCAGGTACACGGTAGACCGGCGCGACTTGCCTTGCCTACAGACCGTCAAAAACACATTGAGCATCTGACCAAAGGCACACCACAATAACTGTGTACTTGAATCATTTCGCATTCTCAGAGATCGATGATGTCACACCCCTTCCAACCACCCAAGTTTTCATTCTCATTCCTGTCAGTCGATTCCTTCTGGGTGCAACTGTTTGTGCAGCTATGCGTTTGATGATGAGTGTATATACTTTTAAAAATCAATCTCTGTGATTTTTCTGAATTATTAATCCAATCAGAAAGAGAATAATTGAGGATTAAGGGCAGGAGAGAGAGAGTGAGAGAGAGAGAAAGTGGTCCACTTGTTTTATGAGATAGCTCCAGCTCTCTAGTGCTGACGGAAACTACAGATGGTACATTTATGCTGCTATTTCATCAGACTCATTACTGCACATTGTCGAATGGCCTGCAGCTTGCAAAGCATTCAGCTCCAATTATGCCTGCCAATAGCCATCTCTGGCTCTGGGATCCATATTTAGAGCCACTGCCTGTTGTTAGAGAGTGTGTTTAAATGTTTATGCATTTGGCATTTAGACTTGTTTGTTTGTCAGCTTGATACATGCATGCAAACGGCTGATTTCACATATAGCCTTCATGGTATGGTACTCATTATTAGGCATCTCTGCTCTTTGATATCCAGTTGCCATGTGGTGCAGTTTGTTGTGCTTTGGGGCAAGGTGATGCAGATGGGATCATTTATTTGTAATGCAAACCAGGTATAGTATATTTATGTAAATACATACTTAGTATATTACTAATGACTGTTCTATTTTAGGAACTTGGTGCCATGAATTTATGTGTATTGTGCTGTTGGGCCTATGCCTAGGAAGCAAGGTTAGTACAGACACTTTGATTCCAAACAGAGAATTATAGAATTAAAACCCATGTAACAAATACACAAGTATTAATTGTCCGAGACCGCGATGACCCAAGGGCTCATCTTTTTAATAGAACGTTGTTGGCTTGTAGAGAGGGAATTCAACAAACACTTTTCAAAATTTTGGAGTCCAGAACAAAAAGTATAATGATAACCTGGAAGCTATTATATGAAATTGGTTGACACAACATATGTCGATTGCCAAACACATGTAAGTGCCTAAACAAAACTGAGTTTAGAAAAAGCCAAAGCATTAATACATCACTGGTGCACTGTGTCCTTCCCTGACAAGTTCAGGAGCTCAGGGAATAAGTAGTAAATCAATTTGTCCTACACTGCTAGTTTATGTGCATCTGTGCACTACGGGTATGCAGCCATCAGGTAATCTTTGTACTGAGCCACCTGGACTTTCAGCATGCTCAACAAAACTTTTCACACTGCCTTGAGCACTACTTGACCACACCTCAGTTCTTCTCTAATGTTACTCCGCTCTTCCTCCTCACATGTTCGCTGTGCCTCAGGACAGGGATCCTTAGTGTTGTAGTGGTGTTAAGTGGAGTTACACAACATCCATTACCCATCTCTGGCTGGCAGACTAATCTTTATAGCCCCATTTGAAATCCTCTGAGTACAAAAGTGCAGTGTGTAGTCACTGGAGAAAACATGCCGCCTTTATTTACAATCTGAGGCTAAAGGATCATAACCACTGGAAAAGGAAAGATGCCGTGTTCTCCGGAATTATTTCTGGCCTGAATAAAACAGACAATGCAAAACTTTTTAACCCCTTAAATTCCCAGATTTTCACCATCCTATGATTTACTCTTGGATACCTGAATGATTACCAATGCAAAATTGGTGAGAGTGAGCTAATCCTAAATTCAGCTTCAAGGTAACTTATTCGTAAGTAATATGAATAAGGATTGGAGGCTTGAACTTCTCATTGTCTGGAAAAGTTTTCCACTTATCCCATATGAATAAAGTTGATCATCCTAGACATGTTTGGTATTTAAATTTTGTCTCTGTAGTTTAGCATCAGAATAATAATAATAATAATAATAATAATAATAGTTTACACTTCTATAGCGCCTTTTACAAACCCAAGGACGCTTTACAAACACAATAATAAACCAACAAATAAACAAACAAACAAAAAAAATTAATCATGAAGAATGAAAATGTTTAGAGAAAAGATAAGTTTTTAAGTGAGTTTTGAAGATGGAAAGAGAGGGTGAAATGTGTATAGATGAAGGTAGGGAGTTCTAGAGTGTGGGGGCAGAAACATTAAACGACCTGCCACCCATTGAGGAAAGCCTGAACCTAGGAACAGCTAGGAGACCAGAGTCAGAAGACCTTAGCTTACTTGATGGAACGTAAGGATGTAGGAGGGCTGACAGATAGGTGGGTACTGGTCCATGTAGGGCTTTAAAGGTCAGGAGAAGGATCTTATAGGGGATGCGCTCTGTAACTGGTAGACATTGTAGCTGAAGAAGGATGGGGGTGATGTGTGCGGACTTCTTGGTGCGGACTAAGACTGCGGAGTTTTGAATATACTGTAGAGGGCGAAGGGTTTTGGAGTGTAGACCATGGTCAGAGCATTGCAGTAATCTAGCCCAGATGAAATAAATGCATGAACCAGAGTCTCAGCATCTTTTGAAGTAAGCAGTGGGCGGAGCCTAGCAATATTACGAAGATGAAAAAATGCAGACTTTGTTAGAGATGTAATATGGGAAACAAAACTGAGGCAGGGGTCAAACAGAACACCAAGGTTCCGCACAGCAGTGGACGGGGTGACTGGTGTGTCATTAACAACAAGCACACAGTCGGAGTATAAAGAGACAGCTGTCTTAGTACCAATAATTATAAATTCAGTTTTTTTACTATTAAGCTTCAGAAAGTTAACATTCAACCAGTTTGTTAACTCCTGAATGCAGAGCAACAGTGAGGAAGGTGGAAAAGATCCAATGGGTTTGAGGCTAAGGTAAATCTGAATCTTAGAGTTAGGAGTCTAATACTCCTAACAGACATTAGACATCTTATCCTGCTCAAATGTCATCCAGGTCTTCATTAAAGTCACCCAGACTTTTATTGTGGTTTAGGACACTGTACAAGTGTAAAACTGCATATATGCCACACTGAAGATTTATGTGTATTTATAGAATTATAGAAATCTAGGTATAATCCAGAGTCCATGTGTGTGTCATGTATAGGTGCCATGGCTGCACACAATGGACCTGCTGGGAAGTCAGAACACCTGGTGTCTAAACTGGTTACCTCCAATATTAAGCTATATGGTGCAATATTTCCCATATGGTGCATTTTAGAGTTTACAGTAGGTCATACTGTGCGCTATATTACATCGATGAGTCTGTGTAATCTTAATGTAGACTTGGATGTGAGGTTTGAGCAGGAGGAGAGGACAGGATTTGGGTGACTATTGACTTCTTGTGTTTGACAGCATTGCTAGGCTCATAGCTTCAGCGCTTAATCAAAAATAAAAAAAATTAGGAAACCAACATCTCTTGGATGATACAACACATCTTTGATATGTTTCCTCTGAAACATTGTATGCCCACTGGCACCCCTGCATTCTGTGGCCATTGTTGTCTTCTCTTAAAATTGTACATGAGCTACAATGATACATATATACTCATCATCAAAACAATAGTTGCATAAATTGTTGCACCCAGGAGGAATCAACCGACAGGAATGAATACCCACTTGGTGGGTAGGTTTGACATGCCATGCATGTGATGTACTTTATCACTGTACCTGACTGACCCAACAGCCAAGACTGCGGACTTTCAGCGAGTAGTGATGCCGTCCACGAGTCATCCTGTTAGTGCAGCACCATTGGCAGACGGCTGCACCACGCAAGACTACATGCACACAGGCCATTGCAATGACTGTCCTTAACACCACAACAACTTAGCCAAAGACTGCAATGGCGTCCTGTCAGACTGACATGGAGTGGAATTCCTGGGATCACTCCGCCTCCTCCCTTACCACACAATTCTGCGTGAGAATATTCAAGCTGCATGGGATGGATTATTGCAGTAATCAATACAACTCCATACCGAGACATCTGTCTGTTGCGTTAGCCCAGTGACATACTGAGAGATGTGTAGCTTAATAAATATTACCCATATCAGTCTAAATGTATCGTCATTTATCTTCTCTCCCAGTAGCACTGTAATTCCATACTTCCTTCTGGGTTCAACTATTCCTTCCATGATGAGTATAAATGGTTTGAAGAACATTATTTCAACATGGCAAATCTGTCCAGATCCTTCAGATTTCTCTGTTATGATTGGTGGGCTCTTCTTTTTAGGAGACATCACGAGTAAGGCTTTACAATTTGGTGTCAATGAATAATAATTTTAAGTCAAAGCTTTTTATATATCCTTCTGGAGCGGACTGTATCTACAAGAGCTTTACCATAGACAACAAGTCTAGAGGAAATCCAGTTTCTCCATCTCTTTTGGAAATCTGACCTCATCGTAAGTAGAGGGTCAGTGTAGTATCTCAAATGTGCTCCATTAGAGCTGTAGCTGGCACCGTGTAAGCTCAGCCGGACTAGTTATTTGATGCTAGTTATATCAAGTGATGCCCCATTAAAGGCGCTGACCTACATTTCACTTTTTGGTCCAGAGAGTTTCTGGAGAGAGTTGAAAATGCAGGCGGCTGATGTTTCAAAGAGCAGCATTGATGGAATAAATATGAACCTTTAAATGTTTTCCTCTTATACCCCTTACTAGAAGAAACATTGAGAAGTTGGCTTCAAACTTCATTCCTCTACTCCAGGAGTGAAAAGCAGCACCAGTGTTTAATGGTGCTTCTATATATCTCAGTTCTTCTGTTAGCTGTTGGTGTTTATAATGGGTGTGCTGTTCTTTTGATTGGCTACCTGCCCTTAGATTATCTAAACTGAAGCAGCACCTTCAACATGACTGATTCAACATGCTGAACTGATGGTAAACTCAGTGTTACAGTGACTCAGTTTCGCCTCCTGACGTATAAAGAGGTATTACAACACAGTATGTTTCAGGGCTAAGATGCTAGCATGCTGCTGTGCAAACTGTTTTTATTCAAATTCTGTTGATAAATTTAGATCATTTTGAAATACGTTTCATATGGTACCTTTAAAGTCTCCTTGAATAGGGGTTCGGTGCTTCACATAAGCCTGTGTGTGGGACACTAAAGTATTACTGGTTAATCAGACAAGGTAAAAAAAAAAAGTCTTCCAATCTTGAATTCAGGCTGACTATGATAGCTGTATCTAACATTTTACATTTTATATGGCCTTTTAAATATGATTTAATTATATCAAATATTCTACAGGAGTAAGAACACAAGATAAAAAAGATATATAATATATACAGTATATAAATATATATTATTATTATATATTATTGTTATTATTATTGATTATTATTATAAGGATATTTATTATTATATAAAAATTACAACAACATTACAATAAAGATAATTAATAATAAACATATATAATGTTTATTAATAACAATAATAAAAACAACAACAACAACAAAACAACCATAATAATAATAATAATAATAATAATAATCAATAATAACAATAATAATAAATGTTGTACTGTTACATAAAATCATTTATTAGTTATGTTTTTAATGAAACTGATATTAAATGCTTATATGTAACACCAAAAGCAATTATTATTTATACATACCAAGCACCAATAACATGCAAAGTTGGATGGGATGCTACCCAGTCTGGCAAACTAGGTTGCCAGTTGTGTTTAAACAGCACTCAGTGGTGCAGCATCTATTTAACCAAGGTCCTAAAAATGAAACCGACTGTTTGTCTTTTTGGTTGAACTTTTTGGCTGACTGAAATCAAGGTTAATCTGTTTAAAATCACCTTATACAGAAGCGCATGTCATTCTTTAGCCATGCCTGCTTTAACACTGGTGTGGTAGCTCTGGACAGCTAATTGGCAGAGCATCAATTAAGTATGAAACATATCAGTGTCTTGCCAAAGTTAATGAAGACTAATGGCTAAAAGCTAACTGAGTAATAACATCCTGAAGTAGATATGACTGGAGAAGAGGACAGCCAATGTAAAAGTCTATGTTGCAAAATTAACATTGTTCTTTTATTTCTTCGTCCCTCTTTCTCTCTGTCTCTCTCTCTCTCTCTCTGTATCTCTCTCTCTCTGTCTCTCTCTGTCTCTCTGTCTCTCTCTCTCTCTCTCTCTCTCTCTCTCTCTCTCTCTCTCTCTCTCTCTCTCTCTGTCTCTCTCTGTCTCTCTCTCTATCTCTATCTCTCTCTCTCTCTCTCTCTCTCTCTCTCTCTCTCTCTCCTCCAGTGGGTGGCATTTGCCTCTCTGTTCTTCATCCTGGTGTCTATAACCACGTTCTGCCTGGAGACACACGAGGCCTTCAACCCCATCATCAACCGCACGGATATCGACCCCCTGGACAACAGCACAAGGGTCTACCAGGAGACGGAGACTGAGGTGTATCTGACCTACATCGAGGGTGTGTGTGTGGTTTGGTTCACCTTTGAGTTCCTCATGCGTATCACGTTCTGTCCAGACAAAAAAAAGTTCATCAAGAACGCACTCAACATCATCGACTTTGTGGCCATCCTGCCTTTCTACCTGGAGGTGGGCTTGAGCGGCCTGTCCTCCAAAGAGGCTAAAGACGTGCTGGGTTTCCTGCGGGTGGTCCGATTTGTGCGGATCCTCCGGATCTTTAAGCTGACGCGCCATTTCGTAGGCTTGCGGGTCCTGGGCCACACCCTGCGGGCCAGCACCAACGAGTTCCTCCTCCTCATCATCTTCCTGGCCCTGGGTGTGCTCATCTTCGCCACCATGATCTACTACGCTGAGCGAATCGGAGCCAAGCCCAATGACCCACGGGCCAGCGAGCACACGCACTTCAAGAACATCCCCATCGGCTTCTGGTGGGCTGTGGTCACAATGACGACGCTGGGCTATGGAGACATGTACCCGCAGACGTGGTCGGGCATGCTGGTGGGCGCGCTGTGCGCTCTGGCTGGTGTGCTGACCATCGCCATGCCTGTGCCAGTCATCGTCAATAACTTTGGAATGTACTACTCGCTGGCCATGGCAAAGCAGAAGCTACCAAAGAAAAAGAACAAGCATATCCCGCGCGCCCCACAGTTGGGCTCCCCCAATTTCTGTAAGTCGGGCATGAACTCGCCCCACCACAGCACGCAGAGTGACACGTGCCCGCTGGCCGCCCAGGACGAGGTTTTAGAAATGAACCGAGCAGGTAGGAAACCCTTCAGGGGCATGTCCATCTGAATGAATGAAAAAAGAGACCAAGCTAAAAAAAAAAAAACATAGCCTAAGAATGAGACTGAACCCTCTTGTTCCTTCCCTTCCGCCTCACCGACTGTCTTCACTGTCCTCTCAGCTTTGACGCCTGCTGTCACTCTTGTGGCCTGAATGCAACATTTCTCACTTGCTCAATCAACTAAGCAACTCCAGCACACCAACCCCAGAAGCATTACAACAAAACAGCCATTCAGCATTCTACCATTCTTTCCGCGCACATGCACAAACACACACACCGGGTGCCACTGCAAGCTTAAGGTGGATGTTTTCCACTGGCACGTTTGAAGGTGAACTGCATTTCTACAGAAAAAGCATAGCACGCTCATTTGACTCAAGCATGAACCCATATCAGGCTGGTCTAATTGGGTTTATGTCACACTTGGCATGGCTTCTTTTGTGTTTTTGGTATGATATTCATATACGGACATATATATGCATACATATATATGTATATATAACCCATTTAGTCAATAACATCACCAAAGTGATGCCCATCACTTCATCACAGTATTGAATTTTGATGTATAAAAACTGGTCTGTTCTTTTCTCTGCTTTGTTTCGTCCTAATATGATGTAATGTATGCTGTAGACTGTGTACTTCGGCCCTAAGAATGAGCCTATATAGGGTCGTATATAGAAAACTTGTAGCAGTGTTGGAACTAAATCCATACAGAGTCTGGAAAATTGTCAAAAGACTATGCATTCTTATTGAACACATGCAGTATAATGTTTTGAATTAGTATTCAGACTGTTATGTTTTCTTAGAGTTAAGAGAACGTAAGAGAAACATAGTAGGGCAAGCAGAGCCAAAAATATAATTTAGGGAACGTCTCATCATTTCATCATACTCAAGTACATACCATTGAATGGCTTAACACCTAAAAACAGGAAGGATGTGGGTTTTTGGTTTAAAGTAGTTGCCAAGCCCACTTCAAACCCAGTGTGGAGTACAACAACTAATAGGCAATACTGGCACTTGTACAAAGATGAATTAGCATACCTACCTTATGGGTAGTTCTCATTTAATAAGACAAACTTGACTGGCAGGTTGAAAAAAGAGAAAACTCATAGCCATAAAGATTAAATGATTCTGATTATATATATATATATATATATATATATATATATATATATATATATATATATATATATATATATATATATATATATATAACAATATATATATATATGTATATATATATATATATATAAAGGATAGAATTTTTTCACTTGGATATACAGGGGTTGGACAATGAAACTGAAACACCTGGTTTTAGACCACAATCATTTATTAGTATGGTGTAGGGCCTCCTTTTGCGGCCAATACAGCGTCAGTTCATCTTGGGAATGACATATACAAGTCCTGCACAGTGGTCAGAGGGATTTTAAGCCATTCTTCTTGCAGGATAGTGGCCAGGTCACTACATGATGCTGGTGGAGGTTCGTCCTTCTTGGTGGTATGCTGACATTACCCTGGATACCGTGGCTCTTGATACATCACAAAGACTTACTGTCTTGGTCACAGATGCGCCAGCAAGACGTGCACCAACAGTTTGTCCTCTTTTGAACTCTGGTATGTCACCCATAATGTTGTGTGCATTGCAGTATTTTGAGCAGAACTGTGCTCTTACCTGCTAACTGAACCTTCACACTCTGCTCTTACTGGTGCAATGTGCAATTAATGAAGATTGGCCACCAGGCTGGTCCAATTTAGCCATGAGACCTCCCACACTAAAATGACAGGTGTTTCAGTTTCATTGTCCAACCCCTGTATAACTGAGTACTTAAGAACAAGCATTCCATTTCAGTAAAACTCAATTTAAGTTCAAATAATACGTAAGTAAGGCGCAAGCCAAGTTTATTTAAGCATATACTCAAAGTCAGAGCGTTTTACTTGGGCGTGGGGATTATATAAGCTCAAATCATATATCATATATCATATATCATATATGATAGTATTTCCTACTGTTCTGTAGTGTTGTAGTACTCAGGTCTGGTCTCAGATTCAGGACCATGAACCAATAGTCTGATATTGTCTCAGCATCATTTGGACTCAGATTTGACTCTGGCTGAAGGTAGAGTCAGAAATGTCAAGACAAGCCAAGCACGATGCCTCGCTCTAAGGTAACTGCAAGCACAATGATTATTAAATATTAACAAAACAAGAATAAACAGAACCTTTCTTTGTATCAGTGGTTCACAAAACAACCACAAAGGCTTTTATATATACAGTATATTAGTGTCCTAGTCTCAGCCCTAGCAATCTTGACTACAACACTACAGTTCTGGCCAATGCATTATGGTCAGGCTGTTTTGCCTGGCTGTGGCGTATAGAAGACTCCCTTTCTTCTTTGTCTGCTGCTGTGCTGCAGTACGCCACAGTATAAATGTTACACTGATTAATGCAGGAGCGTCAGTAAGTGCTCCTCAGAACTGCTGTTGCAGCTTTTGGTCTGAAATGCAATTTTTGTTGTGTTTTTGAGAGCTATTGTTTGTTTGTCTGGGGGAGGAGCTATTGACTTTTTTTGCCCATACCACAAGATCCTCAATACCACAGAAAATTATATCATAGAACAGTGTCATAGCGGTATTTGCTACATTACTTTAAAAAAGCAAATAAAAGCAGTATAAATTCAAAAGAAGAGCAGCCAGCCTTCTTAGCTTAGCCTAGCTTGCACCCTAGATGTCTTAGCTGTAGCTGCCTACAGTTACTGCCTCGTAGCTAGCGTGGCCACTTTCATAACCCCAAAAAAAGAGGACATCATAAAGGGGTTGGGGGCTTGGGGAGGGGTGTCAGGCATGGTAGTAGAACAGAATTATAATCATAACGTAACCTGTATGACACATACATGATTGCTTTACTCACCCAAATTAGGTAGAATGGACTAATAGATGTCCATCCAGGTACTATGCCGGACGGAGCACTGGGAGTTGAAAAACCGGACTGTTGGGCCTAAAACCGGACGTCTGGCCACCCTACTCGTAGCTGTGGTGTGGAGTAGCTTAGTCAGCCAGTTTAGGAACCTTGTAGCCACAATGTAGTGTCACTAAAATGTGAAGCTGTGTAGCAGTGAGTAGTGTGTTCAGACAATCAGCCCTAGAGTAGCTTAGATGCCTGGCCTGGGAAGCCTTATAGAACATGATGTAGTACTGCTCATTCAATTGGCCCGGGAAGCCTTGTAGCTATGGTGCAGAGCCTCTCAGGTGGCTGGGCCAAGAAGCCTCTAAGCCATCTTGGTGGCAACACTGATATGAAGCTATTTTGCAGCAGAACATGCTCAGACGCCAAAAGCACAATTAGTTAAGAATTTTTCACCCGGTCTGTATGTAGTAATCATCTGTGGGCACCTTACAGTCGCTGATCTTTCGTAGTGTTATCTGGAGTTTAGGACCTTACACAACACGACTGATCCTCAGGAAGAACATTACTGCTCTGCTCTGTGCTTACATGAATAAGTGGCTTACGGTGAGAATAAGTGCAGATAAGTGCCTTCATTGGCAGTACTCAGAGATTGTCTAGAGAGAGAGACGTGGCATTGCTTGATCCTGATCATACTTAGAGTGAGAATTGTTTCATTAGTGTGTAATTGAGAGTGGCTCTCACTGCCATTTCTTCTGTCTAGAGGGGATTTCCCCACGTCTGGGCTGAAGAGCTAATTATACTGCATATATATATATATATATATATATATATATATATATATATATATATATATATACACACATATATATGCATATAAACAGACCTCTGTACACACACATATGCACAATGGTACACCTGTGCTCACAAACGCCCTCAGCTTCACATACACCTGTGTACACACACTCAAACCTACAAGCGCAAATAATGTTTAGTTATTAGTTATGATTGATGATAGATACACCATGCACTTTGCTATGTAGTGATGCAGCCATATCTGCGTTATATGATTGTTTTTGTCAGTTATGGTAGAAATAGTCCTGGTGACTAAGTAAAGTTGTGTGATTCACTTGCTTACGACAGTGTTTGGCTTTATGAGGGATGGTAATTCATTAGGTGTGTTAACACTTTACTGAGGGGCAGCATTTAAGAAGCTGCATATATAGATTTATGGCATTTATGAAAGCTGTTTATTGGCATGCACATTTACATAACAGTTTTACATAACAGTAATAATTTAATAAGTAATGAATAGAGGCTATGATATGTACAGATGTCCACATTTCCATATATGCAATTTTGGGAATCAGAGGTAGATAAAGGAGATGCAGGTGTGTGTGTGTGTGTGTGTGTGTGTGTGCGCGTGTGTGTGCGTGACTGCAGACTGTAGTCCATCTGTTTCACTGTACACTGTGTTAGCCTTCTAGTTCTTCAATGATCAGCATCTAATAGAGTGGACAGTGAGTGGACACAGTGTTTGAAAACTGCTGTGACCGATCTACATGTACCAGAGCAACATACACTAACCCATCACCAACATGTTAGTGTCAATAATACCTGCTCTGTGGTGGTCCTGTGGGGGTCCTGGTCATTGGACAACAGGGTGAAAGGGGCTAGCAAGTTATGAACAGAGAAACAGATGGAAACAGAGAAACAGATGGACTGTAGAACTACATAGAGCTATATTTACCTATATGGTAAATTAAGCTTATACAATGGACAATGAGTGTAGAAACAAGGAGGTCCTAATACAGTGCCCAGTGAGCGTATGCAAATGATCTCTGTTCGGATTGGCTGTTCTACATTCACATAGCAATCTTCATTGAAACACTCTGTGAAGAAAGCGGTTTCAAAGCCGGCTGTTGTTGTTGGATTTTCCTATATGTGCATGCACACATGCTCATGCATATACGCTTACACATATACATACAGTGATCAAGATTAGGCACGTCATCGCTCCCCCATAGGCAGCACATTTCCATATATGCAATTTTGGGAATCAGAGGTAGATAAAGGAGATGCAGGTGTGTGTGTGTGTGCGCGTGTGTGTGCGTGTGTGCATGTCTGTGTGTGTGTGTGTGTCTGTCTGTGTGTGCGTGTGTGTGTCTGTGTGTATGTGTGCGTGTGTGTGTGTGTCTGTGTGTGTGTGTGCGTCTGTGCGTGTGTGTGTGTGTATGTGTGTGTGTGTGTGTGTGTGTGTGTGTCTGTCTGTGTGTGCATGTCTGTGTGTGTGTGTGTGTGTCTGTGTGTGTGTCTGTGTGTGTGTGCGTGTGTGTGTGTGTGGTGTGTGTGTGTGTGTGTGTGTGTCTGTGTGTGTGTGTGTGTGTGGTGTGTGTGTGTGTGTGTGTGTGTGTGTGTGTGTATGTGTGTATGTGTATGTGTTTGTGTGTGCGTATGTGTGTATGTGTTTGTGTGTATGTGTGCGTGTGTGTCTGTGTGTGTGTGAGTGTGTGTCTGTGTGTGTGTATGTGTGCGTGTGTGTCTGTGTGTGTGTGTGTATGTACGCGTGTGTGTGTGTGTGTGGTGTGTGTGTGTGTGTGTGTGTGGTGTGTGTGTGTGTGTGTATGCGTGTGTGTGTGTATGTACGCGTGTGTGTGTGTGTGTGCGTGTGCGTGTGTGTGCGTGTGCGTGTGTATGTACGCATGTGCGTGTGTGTGTGTGGTGTGTGTGTGTGTGTGTATGCGTGTGTGTGTGTGTGTGTATGCATGTGTGTGTGTATGTGTGTGTGTGTGTGTGTATGTACGCGCGCGTGTGTGTGTGTCTGTGTGTGTGTGTATGCGTGTGTGTGTGTGTGTCTGTGTCTCAATATTCTATACCCTGTATCTACCCACATCTCCTTTATCTACCTCTGACACCCAAACTGATGGTGCTGGGGAACAAACAAAATCTATGAACCGGTTGTTTCTGGACTTTATACTCCTGAACCTCCTGCTTGCCAGCTGTGAGAACAGACAGTGGCTTGGGTGGGTGTAGTCCTACTTGTCTTCCTTAGGCAGAGGCTGGTGAATAAATCCTGGAGGTTTGGGAGCTGAACCCCGGTACAGAATTATACTTATACAATATATTTAAACCGCAGTCCTGCTGCAAGCAACAAACAAATAAATAAATATCTAGAACTTGGACATTTACAAGTTATATGTTACATGATGTATTTGAACACAAGGTATTAACTTAGATAGTAATGAGCTAAATATCTCCAAAGGCATCATTAATATAGGATACCTTTTATTGGGTTGTGATAAAAAAACAAGAATGTTACATAAAAAGAGATGGTTTTAGGAGAATTGAAACACTGAAACATTTATTATTAATTATTAAGAGTTCAAAGAGTTCTAAGCCATAGCCGGAGTCTCACTTTAGGCCCACTGCTGCATTTTAGAGCAGAGACTGTATTACTGTCCTTAATGGCCATTAAGGCATCTCATAGTTTTAATTTAGTGTAGCCATAATGATAATAACTCAAAACATGCTTTTAACCCAAAATCATATTTATCATGCTTGCTAGTCATGTAGTGTCTCACGTTGGTAAGTTCTACTCAAAGTGAGCTAAAACTATCACTTCTGAAACTTTTATGATCGTTTTCACTGCGACTGGATACAATGCTCAATCATTTGTTTGAATAGAATCCACACAATTAATGATCACCCAAAGCACAAGGATTTTAGACTAAAGTAGTCAGCTAAGAGGCGTTAAAGTCATATACATATGTCTGTGATCATGAAAGGTGTACCAGAAAAAGAGTAGATTCCAGCTGTGCCTGTCAGCCAGAGAAATGTATGTACCTCCAAGTCTTTTAACATGATAGCTGTTAGTGTTGATCACCAAATAATGCATACTATAGTGTTTACACTGAAGAGAGTAATATAATGAATTCACTTTATTCAAATGTGTATATTATTAAATTTCTATATTAATAAAATCATTGCTGTCCAGTGAAAAATACGTATCCCCATTTTTGTCCATGTTGAATTTTATGCATCATTTGAAAACAGCAGCTACTGTTTACACTGTGTGAGAATTGCATGATAAATGGACCAACAGAAATGGCCCAAAGGTGCTTGGAAAGACCTCTGGTTCCATTGACTTACATTAAAATTGAAAGAGCTTTTTGATCTCTCCTGTAAAGTTGGTGTTTTGGAGATACTTGTTTTTCTTTGGACAGCGATGAACTGCTGATGTGAGATATATGCATGTATACATATTGTACATATTACACTAACCAGTTTTGGGATGCATTCTGCATGGTATCGTTTTGTGATTTGTTGAAATTATTTGGTTAGCTGTTCAGACAGAATGAGGTGTAGATAGTGGTATTCTGATGAAAGGGCTGTGTGAGAGGGCCTGAACTGGGTGAACTCACCACTCAGTGAATAAGCAAAGTGCTATCAGCAAGGAAAGAGTGATAGCAATGAGTCATAAAGGCAGAAAGAGTGTGTCTACAGCATGAGGGACATATGGACCAGGAAGGAGAGAGAGGAAAAAGGTGGTGTCCATAATATGAGAACAACAGAAGCAGCATGTACTGTAGGTCATGATCTTCCTCTCTTGTCCAACCTAAGCAAAGGCTTTGAGATGCAGTACATATTCCCAAATCAGGGATGTAGCTTGAGATGGAAAAGACAGGATAGAAGTTCTCAACTTTTCCCACCTTCTACCGCATCCATCTGAGCTCCTGTTTCTTTCGTTCTGCTGCCTCTGTGTTTCCGTTACTGCTGTGCCGGAGCATGTTGTCATGGTGACAGTGTCCGAGCAACCACGCAATAAGAATCGAGCCCTGCACCGAGCCGCAGTCATTCACTCCACTCGCACGACTCCTGTGCCATTCACATGGCACTGCAGAACATACTGGCGAGCTAAGCAAAACAAAGGCGCTTGCGTAAATCATCACACGGTTGATTTAAACTAGCCTAACTCGGTACAGCAACTTTTACTTCTATGCATAGTCACATATTGCTGGACACATCGCTTAGCATGAGCTATTCATGAGCCGAGTTGGACCTTTACTGCCATGGTGCAGTGTGCAACAGTATCGACTTGAAGCCCATTAGATTGTGAAAGATGCTCTCTGACTGCCTGAGAACTCCAGTCCATCTGTAAATGGCCGAGGTAGAGAATCCTGGTTAATCAGTTTGAGCCGCTTGACTCTGGGCACAGGACTGTGAGAATTAGGAACGCGATGGACAGATGGCATCTGTTAGACTGGCACCAAACAGGAAAACATGACCAGCACACACAGGACCAATGCTTGCACACACACACATACAGTAAAAACATAATGCATTGGATGGAGTTGTTTTAAATGTGCGCATCTTGCATTGATCTTAATATTTTTCCGTTGATGGTGATTGTGTGGCTCCCTGTCTCTACACTCATTGTCCATCTGACCAGCTCCACTAATCATACAGAGGCACTATTAAGTTCTACAATTACAGACCGTAGTCCATCTGTTTCGCTGTACACTGTGTTAGCCTTCTAGTTCTTCAATGATCAGCATCTAATAGAGTGGACAGTGAGTGGACACAGTGTTTGAAAACTGCTGTGACCGATCTACATGTACCAGAGCAACATACACTAACCCATCACCAACATATCAGTGTCACTGCAGTGCTGAGAATGATTCACCCCCCAAATAATACCTGCTCTGTGGTGGTCCTGTGGGGGTCCTGGTCATTGGAGAACAGGATGAAAGGGGCTAGCAAATTATGAAACAGAGAACAGATGGACTATAGAACTACATAGAGCTATACTTACCTATATGGTAAATCAAGCTTATACAATGGACAATGAGTGTAGAAACAAGGAGGTCCTAATACAGTGCCCAGTGAGCGTATGCAAATGATCTCTGTTCGGATTGGCTGTTCTACATTCACATAGCAATCTTCATTGAAACACTCTGTGAAGAAAGCGGTTTCAAAGCCGGCTGTTGTTGTTGGATTTTCCTATATGTGCATGCACACATGCTCATGCATATACGCTTACACATATACATACAGTGATCAAGATTAGGCACGTCATCGCTCCCCCATAGGCAGCACTTATGTTCGTTTCCCTGCCCTGTGGTGTTCGCTAATTCTGTGGCTCCATGGGAAACAGGATTAGATAACACTGGAACATACACAGTGCCACATACAGAGCGACGGCCCATGGTGACAACGCATTCACCCTCCATGAAACTCTGTACATTCAGCCGTGTAAGAAGGAACAAATGGACCTACATTGTTACAAAGTTAGCAGTGTCAATTCATTAACCCTTTACTGAAAAACATGGCTGGAAAAGTGCTGGAAAGCCATCCTGGCCTTACAAGGGGATGCAGTAGAGTGGAGGTCTGACTCAGGTTTAAAAAATGTAATCATTTGTATAGAAAATGTACAGTTTTACACTGTTTCTAAAACATGTGCATGAACTGCTGTACAGCCTAAAGCCTATTCTGCCATTGGAAAGTCATGGTGCAGGAAGGTCCACCTACGGGAAGCTCTATAACACCTATGCTCAGTGTGACTGTGATTAGAAAGTATGGTAAAAGCAGCTAGAGTCCAGAAAGTCAGCTCATTTTAAAATGCGCACTCTAAATTAGTCAATGCAACCTGATGGGGGAGTGATGACTAACTAGTCTACTAATGTGAGCCATTCTTTTCTAAATCTAAATCCATTAAACCATAAACAGGATGTGAACTAGACTTCCCGGATTTTTTGACTTCCCAGCTAAATAGATTACATGTATATCGTCACTGTTAGAGAAGGTGTTGCTGTTGAAACTAACACGAGACTCATGTAGACTAGTGCTGATTTAGTTGGGCCGCAGTTGCCTCAGTTTGTCCAACAAGAACAGGAAGATGTCACTTTTCAAACGGTTGGTTTATTCACACTCTCTGATGAACATGCCACTGCCACTCTGTTAGGCTGAACACTCTACACCTGAATATATAAACTTGTGGTTTAGTCTCATGGACACACAGTAGAAACAATGATAGAGAAATTGTCTGTCCCAGAGCCTAGTATTGAAAAGGCGCCGATGGGAGGTAATTGACAGAGCGCTCTGATTGGTTCTCGTGCTGAGCATTGTCTGGCCACCAGTTTAGCACGTGAACAGTGTGCAGAATCCTTGACCCACACAACAAGGGCTGCGCATCTTGGTTCAGCTGGGGAACACCATTTTGAACAGTGACTGTCTGGAGAAAAAACATTTATACATATTTATTTTACTTTTTAAAAAATAAAAATAAAAAATTGACTTTTCTACATCATTTAAGCAAATCACATTTTTTACACATTGTGTAAAAAAATTGCCTCAAGATTGGATCTGCAGAAACACCCCAATCACTTTACATTGACTTACCTTGAAAGTAATGAACAGTTTGATCTCTCCTGTGAAGTTACAATTTTTAAGATTCTTGTTTGTTTTGGACAGTGACAATATGACGTTTGATTTGTGATCTTATTTAGCCAAGCTTTTGAGCCATAATGTTTATTAGTACATTTTTTGTAAGAAAATATATATTTTAGAACATAGTTTTAAACAATTTCACTATTTTTTATGTTTTCAGGTTGTACTAGCCAAAAATCTGAAGTACAAATGCAAACCTGTATATAGAGAATAAAGAATGTAACTGAACGTACAGTAAATGTAATTAATTGTGTAACTAACAGAGGCAAACGCTCATGGACTTGTGGGTCTAAAGGCTTCTGGGGACTGAAAAAACGTAATTTTTAGTTTTTTAAGATAACTATTGTGCTTGTATTTCTGAACACTGTTTGTAGGTGATGTCTATTATTAGCGTAATTTTTCACTTTGCGTATATTTTAGGTTTTAGATCTCAAAATACCCAATCAGGTTATTTTTCTCTTTGGTTTGTATGGAGATTCAGCCAAACTAGCTCTCCCATGGTTTGGGACTTCAGAAGCTCGACAGAAGGCCTAGCAAAATTAGGAACTGCGAGTGGAATCAACTAGTCATGTTTTGAATTTCAATATCTAGGACCAAATGTCCTAGATACATCACTGACTGTGGATACAAGTAGCCTGGCTACTGAATGAATCTTAGTTGGTTATCAGCAATGGGAAACAGCAGCAGCTCTATGCCTGAGCTCTTTACTGAAAGAGTCACTGTAAAAATGCTACATGGTTAACTTTGTGTTAATGTCTGTTACAAGTTTTAAATAAACTTTGAATTTATTTAACGTTTCACATGCAAAATGGTCATAGTTTGACACTGGCAACTCTACCTATCTAATTACACATGTATGTTACATGACATAAGTGCAGCAAAAAGTGACTAAACTCTGAACTTAGCGAAGTTTAATGTGAATTAACAAATCACACATGGCGTGGGTCCACATACCAGGCCCATCTAAAGACTCTCATCCATGTGTATATGTGCCGGTAGGAGTAAGGCCGAGTGAAGACTGATGAAAAAGCTTTGTGTTCTGATCTTTGTGCTTTTGTATGACAGCTCAGTACAGAAATAGCCGAGCTGAAGTAGGGCAGCCCCGGCACAGCCCCAGTAAAACCCCGGTAGAGCCGCTCTCTGCCACAGCTTTGCTTTACTCACCCCGTTTTCATATGTAAATAAAGTTATCTGGCTGCGCAGTGGGACTGAGCGCTCTGCTTCTTGCACTCATTCATGAGCAGTGCATTAGAAGCATGTGCCAGGAGTTGCTCAAGTGTTTAGGCAATATGAAAGATGAATGGACATGCCATACCTTTGATCTTAGAAGTTGCAGTTATCATCATAGGTAGTGTTTATACAGTGAAGAGGATATTTTATTATGACTGGAATTAATGTGGGATGTGTATGGAAAGATGAAAATGTTAAGTACATCTATATCTGCACTTTTGTCTCATATCAGTGCAGAAATAATTAAAAATACCTCAAAGATGAAAGACTCCAACCGGTGACACAGTCTGCGGTGGACTCCAGGCTCATCCACAAATGGCTACGCCTGCAGGATTTCATTCCAAACAAGAAGAAGCACACCTGGTTGTTGTTTTCAGTTGGCCTCAGTCTTCAAACGAGTAATTATGAAAGCCTCTGCTTTGTTGGAATGAAAATTGCCAGTCGCTCCAGGCCTTTATATAACATTGGACACCCCTGGCTTACAGATTAGGTGAGACTCGCTAACAGGTATTAAGGCCCAGCCAACAACAACCACCAGCTAGGCAGCTTCATCACAGCTTAAATCATTTTAGTCACATAAGTTTCTCGTACAGGTGCTGGACTATCCCAGCAAGTATTGGCTATGTAGCAGCAGGTGTATACATCTAGGGTGAATGGCTAGAGATTATATTATATATAATTTTACATTTATATAAGTTATTTTTTCCACTGTATTGAACTTTCGACCAGCGCCAACCAACACTATTCACTAGTGCAGCAAGTAGCCTAAAGAAACGTACACAGCTCAACTAAGTTCTAACTATTAACCAGGATAGTAGAGGTGATGCTGTTGTATGTTGCGTACTTCCATGCGCTGTGTATGACTGATGGTAGTATGCATCAAGGTGTGTTATGATGATCTAAGGAGGGATAAGTTAATGGTTAATGGCATAGTCGAGAAACTGACTTCAAAATAGGATGTTCAATGCCACCTCAGCTTCCGTTTCTATACACCCCTATCCCGCACACACACACACACACACACACACACACACACACACACAAAATGGCAACTTTACAGGAGATGTCAAAAACCACATTCAATTTTAATGTAAGTCAATGGAACCAGACGTCCTTCTGAGCACTTCTGGGCCTTTTCAGTTGGTCCATTCATCATGCAAATCTCACAAAGTGTAAACGGCAGCGGCTGTTTTCAAATAATGCATAAAAGTCAAAATAGACAAAAATGGAGATACATGTATTTCATTGGACAGCGTCAGTGAGTGTCTCATTTGATGTGTGTTAAATGGCCTCAAAGCAGATGTTAATGACTGGTGAAACAGGAGTAATTGTATTTAGATGTGTCATAATGGTTTATGTAAAGGAAGTAGCTGAATCTGCAGGTGGAAGTGTACAGTCATATGGGTGTACCAGCAGTGGCAGAATTCCCAGTGTACAGGGAATTCTCCTCAGAATTGTACCAGGCATGGCATCCACCAAATCTGGACATACTGTGCAATTCTGATGCAAGAGTGGCTGAATATTGATCGAGCCTACATCCAGAAACGGTACATGGCAAATCAAATCTCCGCTGTTATTAGTGCTTGTGAAGGTATTATACACTATTAGGTACGTTTCAGTCACAGGTGACTCAGGTGAGCATTGTTCAGGCTATATTTATATATATTCATATATCAGTGTCATCACAACAGATCACACATTAGAGAATATATATAGATTCCAAAGACAGTAATAATGACAGAGGAGGGGACAGGAGGGGGTGCAAAGCAGAAAGCAAGTGACAGGAACAATAACAACAAAGGAGTGCGAGGAATGCCTTTATTCATTGAGCTATTCTAAAGATTGTGACTCATCCCCCTCTTGCCTCCTTCCTCCTCATCCCTCTATCCCAGAAGCTTTGCGTCAGTTCTCAGCACTTCCTCTTTGTGTGTATGTGTGTGTGTGTGTGGGGCCTGGGAGGCCTTCTACTCACACGCACATGCACACAAACATGTGTATATATCTCTGTGTGTGTGCGTGTACAGACATGTGGCTGCTGAGGGATCTGAGCTGTTGAGGGTAATGTGAGCAGGTGCTTTGGGAGAGGAAGGCCATTCTGCTTGGGGGGAATAGGCACTGGAGATTTCCTGTTGGATATACAGTTCTGTGTAAAAGTCAGAGACCACCCTACATTAATGTATGCATCTAGTTAAAGCGTCCATTAGGTAGAAAGTGATTTATTTTTCAGTGTCATGTAAGATTAACAGAAAAGACGCTTCAACACCTACGTATATTATCAGATTAGCTGTTATTGCAGTCTCCTTTCTTTGCAGGGGATCTGCTTTCAGTTTTTATGAGAATTCTGCAGGCATGGTTTTGCACACCTTCGAAATTCAGCCATTAGCACTTGGATGCATTTCGGTTACTGATGATCTCAGCTTTCCTTTCCCTAATGCAGTCTATAAGTCTGGACTCTGGGGTGGCCATTGTTTTAAAAACATCACCAGATTATTGGTTTGATTTGGAAACTTTCTTTTTGTGTCCATTTCGTTTACACAGTAAAGTCTTCTTGTCAGCTACACTTTCTTTCTGACCCATATGTTGAGGGGTAGAAGGTTGTATAGAAACATGCTTGGATCTTTTTTAGATCTGAAGCAAGAGTGGAGCTTGATTTTCTCCTCTCTCTTTAAAGATGAAAGCTTTAAGCATTGTTTATGTGATGGTGACAGTTGTGGTGGTCTACCAGGTCTTGCAGGGTCCCATTTTTATCTATGAACTTTTATCTTTGATTTATTAGCATTAGAAACTCCTTTTGTTAGGGGTTTTCCTTTTTCTCATATCGTCCCTGTATTTCCACAAAAACAACTACTGAAATAAAAATCCTACTGAAACCTATCATCGCACTCTTTGACCTTGAGGCAGGAAACACCTCTGGACAGGCCACCAGGTCCATCACAGACAGCTAGTACATAGTTTTGATTGGAATAAAATAAATCATATACTAGCATTACTAGTAGATACCTAAACCAATCGTAATCGCATAATGAAACTGGACCACTGTAAGACTTTCAAACAAACTTGCATGAACCTGATCTCCAGAGGGGCCATGTTCCACATTTTTCCTGAAATGCACTTGACTGCACTTGATTGACTGCCCTGCCTTATGCCTTATTGTGACAATAGATGGACTAAACAGACGGATCACATATCTAAAAGCTGAATAAGTTTGAATCACTAGAATTAGATTAGATTAGATTAGATTAGATATCTTATAGATTATAGATTATAGATAGCTTTTAATAGATTTACAGAACCAAAAGACCAACCCAAATCAAAAACAGAATGAAGCAAACCAATCAAACAACAAGAACAAAAAGATACACCAAGGAAGCAAAAACAAAAGACAAGCACCGACCATACACAAGAGGAATCCGGAGATACAGGAGTAAACAGTCAGTACACAACAAAGTCAGCAGCTTCCACAAAAACAAAATACACACAAAGGCGTATATATACAGACATGGGTAACGAGTAACAGGTGAAGGCAAGCGGTACTCAGTGGAGGAGGATCAGGGAGGCAGTTAGTGATTGGTATATTGTGAACGTGTGGTAATGACATCATGCTGGGGTGCATTGTAGGACCTGTAGTCCGTAGAGGTGACAGAAGCAGGAGGAGAACCCGGAAGTGACACTCATTCTAAAACTCTGAATGGATTGTCTGAAACGGAAATCATATGTAAATGTGTTCATGGTTATGACATCACAACTATGTAAATTAGTGAATTGTTATGACATCAAACCCACATACATCAGTCCATTCATCTCTTTACCTTCAAGAAAACATGGCCCCTTTTAAATCTGTGCATTTCAACAATGGGTTTACTATAGGTGACAGTGATGGGGTTTAGAAATCAATGCCTCTGTTGCCCAGTGGAAAATTCAGCACAGTGTGTCTTGCAGAACCACCGTCCTCCCAAGAAGCGCTTTGGCAGCATTCTTGCTTCTTACCAGTGTGATCGATGAGGCGTAAACTCGCCACAGTGAGCTGAAGCCTCTGGGTGCCAAAGAGTGCACAGGTGAACAGGCTGGTTGCCATGCAGCGTTTCTATATATTCCACTACAGTCTGAAGCTTCAGCGCTGTGCTGCTCCTCTATATTTAGCCCTTATTCAACACTGCTCATTACCAGCTAATCAAACGTTGCCACCCATATTCTTATTTGCCTTTTGTAATGAAGGCGCTAAACTTTTTTTCTGTGCCTCTCTTTGTAGTAACAGATTTGATGGTATGTTGCTTGAGGTCATGATGAATAAATTGCATAGGAAACAGGGTCATGAAACCATGTTCTGCATGTACTTTATGGGAGTAAGGATGAGTAATTGGCGTGTAAAGTTAAAACTTGATCAGCTTCAGTCAAATAACACCATAGAGTATAGCTTATTTCTATATTGGGAACTTTTGCAAGGCATGGAGCAACCATATAAGATATAGACTTCGTCTTTTAGTCCCAGATAAAGAAGGAAATGCTGCACGGTAGAGCCATTTGTCAGTGTTGCTGTGAAGGCGCGGTGTAATGTATCCAGCCATGCAATGAGTGTGCTATCCTAATGCAGTTCACCAATTTTTGCAACCCTAACCAAATGCATACAAATACATTTCCTCATACATCTCCTCCTACACAACACATCCTCCAACCCTACAGAGGGCGCTGTCACCTCTTCATTCACCTCCTAACCCCTGCTATGAGGCATGCAACCAAGCCGATCGTAGCACTGCGCCTGCATTCTCTCACATGTGCTTGTGTGTTCGAAGATCCCAAAGTGAACGGTGAGGCGGCCAAGGCAGCGCTGGCCAACGAAGACTGTCCACACATAGACCAGGCCATTTCCCCCGAGGACGGCCAGATCTTTAGCCCCTGCGAACCACGGGGAGACACCCCGTGCTTCCTTCTGAACATGGCCGGCCGACCCACACACACGGGCACCAGAGTGAGGAAGGGTACGTAACAGCCAACCTCAGTCACAGCTTCACATACTGAACATACCCACATACAGGCTTCACATCACATATGCTATACAGCGGAGCAGAGTGCGCCCAGAGAGACAGTGAGCGGGAGAGATTGAAAGGCATTCAATGCGAATCAGCAGATCAGCTAGATTTTCTCCGGGAGAACTTAGTCAGCGTTCAGGACTTGAGCTTGTATTTTGTGCATCATAATTTCACCAACATTAATCTTACTTGAACCCAGCCATCTTCCAAACATGCCCGTCTACATAACAAAAGGCGGGCTTTCTTCAGTTCTTGCATTTAGTTTTCATCGATTCCATTAGATGCTAATGGATAAGAGACACCACCTTGCACTTTCAGAGCGCAATGCTAGCCACATTCCTCCAACCCACTCCTTATTTCTGAACATACAATGAGTTTCTTCTCTTAACACCATGCTGCATTTTGTTCAAGCTCACACTGACACATACAGCTGCCTCCTGGGGGGCCAACCTTAATCTTCCCTTTTTTTCTGTTTTTTCTTTGTCGTTTGTTTGTTTTTTACTCGTTATCTTCTCCACTTGCCCGTTCGTTCGTCCGTGTATGTGTATGTTCTTCCTTCCATCTCTCGCCCCTCCCCTCTTCCCCACCCCACCCCATCCTCTGGGTGCCTGGTTGGCCCTGTAGCCGGAACGTTCTCAGGGAGGTCAGGGGGGGAGTCGGCCGGTCCGATGCTCGGCCCGCAAGGCTACCCACTGCTGCAGCTAGGCTGGACACACAGCCAGGAGGATGGCCATGCCAGAGTAACCACCTGAGTTCCAGTCCACTTTAAATCCATATAGCAACGCGAGCAAGCCTTTTAGGACAGCATTAGCAACTAAGAGACCCTCCATTCCCTGAGGCTTGAGAGATTTACCATCTACAGCATTTCCATTACTTTTAAAGGAGTGTAAGGAAATAAACACATGCCAGTACATTCATTCACCCACGGCCATTTAACATACAGCCTGAGCTCTTTAGATGGAAGTGAGCATGGAATAGGTGCGAATTGAACAGGTGCATCAAAACAACAAGAAATAGGTGGACGTAAGGAAACATTCGTATACATCTTTAGATCCCTTAGACCCCGACCAGAGATGGCCATATGTCTGTCATTGTTCGAAACAGGTTATGTCATCGCCCCTAGGCCTATTAATGTGTTGCACCAGCGCATCATCAGTAGCCAAGCAATAGCACTGTCTCTCTGTGTAACATGATGTCTTGCTCTGTGTGAGCATGCTCTGTTTAATTACACGTTCCCACTTCTAGAAGCACCACAGGAACAGTCAACATCCACACATAGCACACAGCGCACCTACACACATGCTGTATATTTCTGTGTCGGTGTGTTGTTTTGACTGTGTTTGTATTTGTGAGAGCTTTTATTGTGAGATGGGTGTGAGTGTTCATATGTAGCCTATATATGTGAACAAGTGAGTGAGTAAGACTGTGGCCATATGTGTACGGGTGTGTGAGCAGATGCTGTTGTAAGGTGGATAATGTACTTTTCTGTGTTGCTCTATGTGACGCATGCTTCGGGCCAATCCCTGGGCCTTCCAGCATGTTTCGTCGTGCTCCTGGGGCTGGTATTGGCTAGGAGAGAGAAGACATTCACAAACAGAATGTACTAAGAGAGAACAAGTTAGACTATGGAATTGACAGAAAGGCCTGGCTAAGATTGGGGTTGCCATGAATGAATATTTGATCTCAGAGCCAACCTTAATGACAGCCTTCTCGGGTCTGTGTTCACAGGTGTGTAACATATTTAATTAAGACAGCAGATGAAGCCTTTTCCCATGTGGTGAAACTGTCTGTCTTCAGGAGGGTGTATCACGGCATTGCCACAGCCTTCCTTGGGGAAGATAGCATAACAGGCCCTGTTCTTTCTGAGTGGAGAAGGTCTTCCTTGCCTTCCATCTGATGCTCGCCAATCCTGAGCATGTTTTGGCTCATGTAACAGAACCAAGCGCTCTCCTGCAAGTCTGTTTATGGCCTAATGTGTCTCAGAAGAAGCATGTGTTAGTAGTCACCCTCCCAGTCTGGTAGCATCATCCAATACAGAAAGACCTAGCAAACAGGTGACAATTGGCTGTGCCTAAATTCAGAGAAAGTCTGGGCAGGGAAAGTGGCAAAGCACCAACACTGTACCACAAAACGTATGCCAATGTCCCTGGACAGCTGTCATCAAGAACCCTATGTCATGGATTGTCCGCCAGTTGCAGTGGCAGACTTAGCTAGGACTGTTTGTCCTTCCTGACGTCTCCCTTTCAAGGAACAGTACCTTGACAGGTCTGTCAAGATATCAATCCAAAAATTCAGAAATATTACACACAGAGACACATTTTTATTATTACAGTAATACGCAAAGCATTTGAGGAAAGGGTAGAGCTTCAGAGTGGCCTTAAAAGTACAAATGTCAGCTCTATTGTAGCATATCTGCATCATCTACAGCTGACCTGGGCAGACACGATGCTCATCACTGGTCTTTCCTTTCCCCTACCCGATACCAGTCCAAACCAACCTTTCCTATGTGCATGTGTGTGCTCCCTTTAACCGCATGAAAACGTGACGGCCTTTGAAATGACCCATAGCTGCTGACAACATCTTGTCCGAATATAAAGACGCAGAACATTCCAGAAAAGAAAGAGAAAAAAAACGAAACTAGAAGCCTCTGAATCTCAGACTTCCATTTGCCCGTCTCTCTCCACTCAAATCAAGGTTACCAAAAGTCCCGGAGCATGGGCACCATAGTGGCGTCGGTGTCCGCTGGGTCCCGCGGACGCCCTGCTCTCCTGCAGCGCTCCCATTCGCCCATTCCCTCCATCCTCTAGGGAACAAATGGTGGCGTGGTAGGGAGCAATCTCCCTGGGTCAGGTCCTACACCTAGAATCCCACAAACCCTTCCTTGCAACTCCCATCCTGTCCTGCCTTGTTGGTCTGCTCTGTCCTCCACTCTGGTCATCACCCCAAGGAGTTATGCTGCTGTCCCCGGCTTCTCCCCACCTTGTCTCAATGGCTCTTTGTCACTGCCGTTTGTCTTGTCTTTGCCTTCAGGCTTATGCAGAGCCATTAAATAGGAAGCTCATGTCAAAAGAATGTTCAGAAGTTCTCAGGGAAAGTTTAGGCTAGGTTCTTGTACCCTACTGTCCATCATCAGAGTTTATATTTGAGACGAAATACATGCCTGAGGTTCCATCTGATCCTCCCTCTTTAGAGTAATTCTTTGCACTGTGGCCCTCCTTTGTTCACCAGCAGACACACATGCATATCCATGCAAACCTACACACACACTCAGCTAGCCGAACCTCTACAAGAAATCTTTTGAATGTAGTCAGTCAGCGGCAACGTGTAGCCTTCTCCAGTCCTACAAGCCAAGATGAAAGCCCAAGATGGTTTCCTTGACATCCTGCGCCTCCTCTTTTTTGTTCGTCTCTGGATCCAACCTACTCTGGCCAACCTACTCTCTGCTGCAACCCCCTTCCTCTCTGCCCTGCATCTTTATTCTCCTTTACCTGCAAATGGGTCATCAAATATGTCCCATCCTAAGGTACCCGGTAGCAAGGCCCCTCAAAAACTTCTCCTGCATGTCAGAGACTTCCGCTCTCCTCTATCGGCTATCCCCAGCAACTCCCTCTCTCTCTCTCAGTTCTATCCTTCTTTCTGTATGTCTCTGTCTGTCGCTCTTTCTCTCTTTTTTTGTGATCTGGATTGTGAAAGAAACCGATGCTGTTCTTTCTACCATAAACCCACGTCCGTGAGAAGTCTCTTCACGTTGTTGTTCCTCCACCTCCTCCTGCTCATTGTCTAAGCTGAGTTGAATGACCAAGGCCCAGTGGCAGGATGACCCTCAGCAACCCCACCTCCCCTGTATTCTCTACCGCAGATCCCTGTAAAGAGGAGACTGTCCTAGTTAAGTATATGCAGTCAGAAGTGCTCCGCGTGACCTGAGAGGGACCGCAGCGACTCAGGGAGGGGAACTGACCCTAGAGTTTCCCCCCTCTCCAACGTTTCTTGGCTCCACAATGGCTGGGGAGCTTTGAGGTCGCTTTCCAAAAGAGAGAGAGAGAGAGAGAGAGAGACATGTAGAGAGGGAGAGACAGAGAGAGACAGGACAGTAGGATATTGGTAGCGGCACAAGGGGTTTTTCTTCACGAGGAACGACTGAAGGTTTCGCTTCTTCTTCTGCCTGATGATCCCTTGAAGGCACAAGGAGTCTCATCGACAAGGACTTTTTTTTTTCAAAGGACTAAAGGTGTGGACAGTATATCAACACCCAAGGCATCGTACAATCTGTTGACGGGCTCGTGGAATAAGCTTAATAATCACTGGTTCATTATAGCCACTAACCATACTAATGATATTACTACCATGTCCCTGGTGACAAGTGTAGGAGACTCTTACCAGTACATTTTAGCATGAGTTGCATGGTGGTATATGAAAAAAAAGAGGAAAAAAAAGAAAAAAGCTTACCGCTGTTATGAATATCTGTATGAAAAAAGATCTATTTTCTTTCAGAAGTTCTTCACTTTTGCATACGTTTCATGTAGCCATGATTACAAGATGTTCAAAGACAGTGTACTTTTCCTTAGCAGCAAAATCCTTCACGTTTTTCTTCCAAATTTTCATTTGTGCTACTAAACCACATGTGAACCAGCTCTGGTCATATTGACCACAAATTCTGAACGAGAGAATGAAGCGTCCGTTGAGGAAGACGGAAAGACAACACAAACCAACAAAACAAAACAAAACAAAAAACATGTTACCAAGCTTTATGTGGTTAATTCAACTTTTTTTCATCTTGTTTCTGTTTGGCATGCTTGTGATACCGGATCTTATTGAGCGAAAAAGAAAAAAAAAAGAAGAAAAAAAGAATTCAGAGCAAAATTAGTTGATATTTTTCTGTTTTACGCTATAATTATTGTTGAATAGATCCCGTGGAGAGCTAGTGAGCAGCTGTTTATTTCACATACTAAGACTTTTCACAGTGTTATTTTTGGAAAAATGATGATGAAAAAATGAGAAAAATGGCATCCTGTTAAAAGGAAGGAGTTGAGGTGCGTTCTACGCATCTTTTCTCTCATCTCTTTTTTTGTTTCGTTTTTCTTTTAGGTACAAAATGACTAAAATAAAATAAAATCAAAAAAAAAAAAAGACAAATGTATATTTACCAGAAAAGAGCACTGTATGCAATTTAGAACTTGGGGCGGGGAGAGGGAATCAGATGCATGCACAATGTTATGCAACAAAAGTCAATAGATACAAGAGAAAAATGATTACGATTCTAGCATGAAATAAATTTTGTATGAAACCTGCTAGCGGACTTTGATTTTTATTGAATGGAAAGGAATGTGCTGGGTTTATTTATTTATTTAATTATTTATTTAATTTCTGGATGTATGTTTTTCTCTGTTTCTCTCCTGGTATGTGGCAAAACTCTCTTTGGCCTGGTGTTCAATAAGGGCAAAAAGAGGTCACTGAAAAGGTCATTGAAAGGAGCGAAAAGAAGAAAACGAGAACACGAGCGCGAGAGCAAGCCTCCGGGCGGAAACAGCATGTTCAACTGCACAAAAATGAAAAATGAACTAAATGCATGAAAAAATGCAACTAAACCATTAACATGTTTCAGGGGAACGCCGGGTGGGCACGCCGGGTGGGCACGCCGGGTGAGCACGCATGGTTTGACCGACGCAGCTTTAACTTGGGGAAACGATGAAAGTCTACTTGGCACAATGTTGTATGCATCAGCATGGTACAGACACCATGGTCAAAGCGTCTGCTTTACCATGCCCTGTTGAACAAAGCACATCGGCCTGACCCTCTGGTCTCCTTTCATCTTTCCTCCTGCCTCCTCCCCTTGCCCTTTTTTCTCTTTTCAAGTACCATCCACCACTTCGCTCACTTGTCTGTCTGGTAATAACTGTTGTGTTGTGTCTCTTTTCTTTCCCTTTGTCTGTAGAGGCTCAGCGGCACGGCCGGAGCAGGGAGCCCGCAGACTCTGTTTGTGTCATGAACCGTGGTGTTCCGACCACTCTGTGCATGGCTCACAACGCTCGTCCCCCCACCTGATAACTGTGTCTCTTTATTGTAACATAGAGGGGTGGCAAGAAAGGCTAACAGGGGAAGCAGTTTATCGTGCGATTCCCTCCTTTTTCCATGCATAGGCCTTTCTAGGAGGAAAACTTCTCTGTGTTTGTCGCGTTTCTTACTGTCGACTGTCGAACCCGTGACGTGAGCCAGGACGGGGTGTGTATTTGATTGCATGAGCCGTTACGGTCTTGTGAATATCTGTGTTGTTAACAGGCTTTTTGTGTTCTTCGTGCTCGTGGTGTCCGTTGAAAGTTTGGAGCGATGTTCCATTCAGTTCCTCTGTCAGAGCTCCTCGCTATCCCACTTCTATTTGTCAATCATGACTTGAACCATTCATGAAGCTGCCTTGAGGTGTTTGAAATGTTGTCCCTGCTGTTATTGCCACACATAAGTTGCCTTTGTTTGCAGTTTGCACCTTCTAGACCGACGTTCCTTTAAGCCCGGAAAAAGACTGTTGGAAATCCTGAAACAAAGAACTTGGGAATGCAGTTTTAGAGGTCAAGTTTTACATGCCGTATAAGATTATACTAGCTTTAACGGAACCTGCATTGAAGCAAAAGACAAACCATCTAGGATTTTTTAACCCTGTGTGAGCGTGTAAATGAATGCAAGGTGGAATATGGTTTATTCTCGCATGTTTTCCAATATCTAAGACTATAAGACTGTACTTCTATAAACAGCGGTGGTTGATTTATATTTTAGAATCATCCTAATGGTCAACTTTTGAGACAATTATGCAATCTGTAATGTGTTTCAACAGTCTGGTTTTAGAAAGCTACACTGCCACTTGAAATGCATGTGGTTGCATAGTACAATCACGAAATAACCTGAACTGTGTAAGGAAGAATCCGTAACACTTTATTTGAAGGCTGTCTACATAGAGATTTTGTAACCCGTAAGTATTGGAGAGCATTTTACAGAGCAATATTGGAGTATATATGTACAGCTTACCAAAACAGATAGGACATAAATGTATTAAATAGAGAGCGACATGGCGTCGCAGTGAGTAGCACTGTAGGGCCTGTGTGGAGTTTGTATGATTTCCCTGAGTCTGTATGGGTCTTTTTCTCTGGTTTCCTCCTACAGTACAAAGACACTCAGTCAGGTGAACTGGATATGTTAAATTGTCCCCTAGGTGTGTGTGAAAGTGTGTCCAGGGTGTTTCCTATCTTCTGCCCAGTGAGCACTGGGATAGGCTCCCTCACCCCCCATGACCAAGAGGGATGAGTGGCTTAAAATATCAATGTATAGATCATATTAACAAGTTATATAGACATGTATTACATTTCTAACACTATTACGAAGCATCATTCTCATGTATGGGGGCATATAAGGCAAATCCCTGGTTAAAAGAGAAATTTGTAATGTGATGCAACTTGTTGATTTCATGTTTCCACCAAATAGGGGACAACATATCAGTAGGAGTGCTTTAACAGCTGTTTACTAGCCAGTCTAGAAGAACCGTTGAGTTGAGCCATGAAGGCATCCACAGCGTTAACTTGTTTTGTCGTCGCTAGCCCCACTTATACCACTTTGTACCACTAGAGGTGATAGTGAATAATTCTAGCATCAAATAAGTCCAGCATAAGAGGAAGGGAAACTTTATTTCCTCCCACTTTATTAATAAAAATCCTACACACTGCACATTTAGGAACAGCTGAACAACTCATTCCATCCTCAAAAATAATATAACAGGTAACAGTACAGTTACTCTTCTTCTTAAAGCACAGTAGCAGAAGTAAAACAGGGTTTTGTACTTAAGTAGAACTGCTGACAGGGTACTCCTACTTTCACTAAGTAATATTTAACCAATTATATTTCTACTGTATGATATTTATTTTACTCCAGCACATACGTTTTTGTACAGTAACAGGTATACACCTATGAATAGCAAATTATGCATAAACATAAACACTGATGTTTGGAGGCATCAAAATATCCATAAAACTGAGATATGAATATTTTAACTACCTTAGAGGTTCCATTACTTGGGAATGATGCTGGGGTTTGTTTGTACTCCATGGTAGTCCATGGGTTTCCTCCAGGTGCCCTGGTTTCCTGCCATAAAACAAAAACATGCAGTAAAGTGAATTGGGTGTGCTAATTGCCCCCTTGGTGTGTGGGTGAGAGTGTGTGTGTCTGTCTGCTCTGCAATAAACTGGCATCCTGTCCAGGGTGTTTTCTGAGTGAGGGAGTGAGGGAGTGAGGGAGTGAGTGAGGGAGTGAGTGAGGGAGTGAGTGAGGGAGTGGGTGAAGGAGTGGGTGAAGGAGTGAGTGAGGGAAAGAGTGGGTGAGTGAAGGAGTGGGTGAAGGAGTGGGTGAAGGAGTGAATAAAGGAGTGGGTGAAGGAGTGAGTGTGTGAAAGAGTGAGTGAGGGAAAGAGTAGGTGAAAGAGTGAGTGAGTGAGTGAAGGAGTGAGTGAGTGGAGGAGTGAGTGAGTGAAGGAGTGAGTAAAGGAGTGGGTGAAAGAGTGAGTGAGGGAAAGAGTGGGTGAAAGAGTGAGTGAGTGAAGGAGTGAGTGAGTAAAGGAGGGAGTGAGGGAGTGAAGGAGTGAGTGAGGGAGTGAAGAAGTGAGTGAAAGAGTGGGTGAAAGAGTGAATGAGTGAGTAAAGGAGGGAGTGAGGCAGTAAAGGAGTGAGTGAAGGAGTGAGTAAAAGTGAGTGAAAGAGTGGGTGAGTGAATGATTGAGTAGGTGAGTGAGTGAGTGAGTGAGTGAGTGAGTGAGTGAGTGAGTGAGTGGGGGAGTGAGGGAGGGAGGGAATGACACAAAGGTTTATATTGGAAGGCCCATGTTTTCACAGTGTAATGTACTCCATGTATATTCACTTGCCTTTAGATATACACAGTTCATAAATACTCAAGTATTGCTTCATAAATACATTATTCAGTGATTATGCATGTGTTATGGTGTTTCTGTGTAGCCTTCAGGTAAAGTGTTACATGAAAACAGAAGTTAGACAAATGACCAGTTGTATTGTAGGGGAATGGATGGCTCCTGTAAACTGAAG
>JAMWET010001328.1:317500-340000 GCA_024036415.1 Prochilodus magdalenae | reverse complement strand
AGGCACTGTGGTCAGTACCAAGATGAATGGTTGGTTATCACATGTTCAGCCGGCCTGGTGTCACTCCACCTCCACCCCTACCTCACAATCTGCAGGATCACCATGAGAATATTCAAGCTGCATGGGATGGATTATCACAGGACACCTCAACAACTAGAGTAAACGTATACAAGTTGCATTAGCAAACGTGGTAGCCCACCGCCATACTGGGAGACCACGTCAGCATTTGATGATGAGTATAATTAGATGCTAATGTATAAAGAGGATCTGAAATCATAATTTTCCATATTCTTATGTACTTCCTAGGCAGTGGCATATGAAACATGATGTTATTGGTTAATGTAATTTCTCTGCCTACTGGTTCGCAGTGATGTAATCAAGACAAAAGAAATGTTGCAAGTTCAGCCTCAAAATGAATTCTTTTATTTGCCAGGAGCATCTTCAGTTGAAAAGCAGCCTCAGTGTTAACACTTCCATAGCTTCCTTTATTTGTATTGCTGGGGGGCAGTCGTGGGCTAGAGGTTAGGGAACCAGCCTTGTGACCAGAGAGTCCGTGATCCTACAGTAACAACTGAGGTGCCCTTGAGCAAGGTACCTAACCCCCAACTGCGCCATGGATAGGGCTGCCCACCGCTTGGGGTAAGTGTGCTCACTGCTCAGTGTGTGTGTGTGTTTACTAGTGAGTGTGTTTGTGGTGTTTCACTTCACGGACGGGTTCAATGTGGAGACTGTGGGATTAATAAGGGATTCAAATCTTAAGGCAGGATTAGGCAGTGGTGACAAATGTTTAAACACAATCACAATCATGTAAGTGGAAGCAGCACCTTCAACATAATAGACAAGCGGTTCGGATACGCTGTTGTGGCAGCGGTGCTATGTCTTCATCCTCTCGTGTTGGACTGATTAGACTGCTAAACTGCTACAGTAACTCATTATCACCTCGAAGCAAATTTGGTATTACAAGACTGAATGGGCCGGGGCTAGCTGGTTAGCATGCTAACATCAGTAGATATCTCCACAACATGATGCATAGATGTATTTGACACATCGTCAAAACTGTTATTTCTTTAGACTTTGTTGATCAGTTTAGTTAATATCAGAATGCTATAAACTAAAATATTACCTATTGCTCCTTTAATTTTATTATGTTCCTTATTTGTTTTCAAACCCTTGTTGAATCCCTGTTTAATGCAGTCGTCATGCTTTTAGTAGAATTGTATTGTAGTACTGCTGTACTGTAGTACTGCTATTATTCAGGGTTGGGTTTTGTTTTTCAAACAAAAGGTTAAAATCTTAAAACGTCCAGTGCAATAAATTCAATAAGGATTTTTTGTATCTAGATAAAACCTAGCAAGGTTACTTGTAAATAAATAATAGCAGAAATTATTGATGTTTTAATGATCTAAGCACACAAATCCACAAACAAATCTAATATATAAATCAACCACAATCATGTACGTTTAAATTAATGCTGAGTTAAAGAGATACATTTTAAAATAGTTAAATGTACAGAGCTTGACTGACTAACAGAAGTTGGACTTCTTACATAATTAAGAACTAACTATAAAATCACCTATTTGCTTTTACATTGGGTGGGCCCAATTTTACGAAAAAAAACAAACAAACCCTAATTTATTATATCCAGACCAATGCATTTCAGTGCATTACTACTGTATGTGTAGCTCAATACACATTACCCATATCAGCCTGAATGTATCATCATTTATTGTTCATGGTAACCTTTATCTTTCTTCCCAATTGCATAGCAATCCCACACTTCCTTCTGGGTGCAACTGTTCTTTTGATGCAGAGCGAATCTGTGGGTGGAAGAGTAATAGGCTCTGTTCATTCCTCCGTTTATCGAAAGTACATAAACATTACTGAGTTTGACTATGGTTGAAACCTTGGAGGAATAATACTGGAACCAACCAGAATGGCATGGCTGATTAGCAAGTATTCTCCAGTCCCATGTGATGAGTAGGGAGAGTGAGCCGCTCCAATGCAGTAACTGGTAGCTGAAGCTTCCATGCACGTGTGTGTGTTTGTGTGTGTGTGTGTGTGTGCGTGTGTATGTATGTGCGCATGTGTGTGTGCGCGCGTGTATATATGTGCGTGTGTGTGTGCGCGTGTGTATATATGTGCATGTGTGTTTGTGCATGTGTGTGTGCGTGTGTGTTTGTGTGTGTGTGTGTGTGTGCATGTGTGTTTGTGTGTGCGTGTGTCTGTGTGTTTGTGTGTGCACGTGTGTGTGCATGTGTGTGTGTGCGTGTTTGTGTGTGCGCGCGTGTGTGCATGTCTGTGTGTGTGTGTGTGTGTGTGTATGTGTGTGTGTGTGCATGTGTGTGTGCATGTGTGTGTGTGTCTGTGTGTGTGTGTGTGTGTGTGTGTGTGTGTGTGTGTGTGTGTGTGTGTGTGTGCACGTGTGTGTGTGTCTGTGTCTGTGTGTGTGTGCACGTGTGTGTGTGTCTGTGTGTGTGTGCATGTGTGTGTGTGTGTGTCACATGGCGAGTGAGTTATATATAAGTATCTGAGAAAAACTACATTTGTAAAGTAATGTAACGTTAGCCACGTAGTTCAGCCCTTTTCCCCTTCTATGCATGGTCTACTTTTATGTCAGTGTTGCATTGCCTTCTGAACTCACCTGATATTCATTCTGTTGCTATGGTAACAGAGCAGAGACCACCCCCCCACCCCCCCAACACACACACACACCACACTCTCCACGATGGCTTCAGTCCAGGTAAAGAAACAAACACCCACAGCCCTAAATCTAGAACATGGGCTCTCCTGTGCCTCAGCAATGCAGCACTGCGTTTTAATCTGCAGCATTAGCAGCTTTATGGCCACACACTGTACACCCTTCTCCACTTTACTCATCTCTAAAAGCAGCATTCACAGAGAGGTGCTTGCAGTTATTCGTAATATGTATGTGTAAACAAGGCCTTGTTGTTTACCAGTTCTTCCTTATTTGAGAACATTGAGAATTATCTGAAATTATCTGAAAGATCTGTTATCTGTCTAGTTTATTGTCAGTGGCATCCCAGGTGAAAGGCTCCATTGCACCTAAAGCTGCAGTTAGAAGAGAATAATTCAAGAGCAGGGAACGATTCCCCTTTCAGAACCCCTTCAGAAGCTCCGCCCCCTTAAAGTCATGGACATAGCGTTGCCAAGGTGAACAACACTAGATTAGAAAGTTTGTATTTCTAGATCTTTGTCAAACGACCATAAAACATGGTGACTAATTATCAACTAATTCCAAGATATAAAGTCATTACAAACAACAGCAAAACCAAGTTCATTTTACTCGCCACAGAGCTGAATTCAGCTCCTTTTCCCCAATCCTTGTTTCCCGTTCCTCCTTAAATGGTGCTGCAGTGCCTCAGTTTCTTATTCCAGTTTTATATCTTCACTTTTACCTCTCCCAGCTTCTTGTACAAACTTTCTTATTCCACCCAAACAAGGGAAGGCTATATGTAACCACTGACCCATTTAAGGTGGAATAGGAAAATGTACAGGAAGCCAACTTTAGCCTTATCAACTGTAGGAGTTCTCTCAACCCTTGAACTGATCTCTCCTTCTTGACAGTGCATAGAGTTCAGCACTTATCATCCCCCTGTCCTGAGTATGATCGCCTTCTGCTACTGACAACCATGAGGAAACACATTTGCAAATCGAGTCAGTATGGGGAGGCACAGCTGCGGAGTGGGTAGTGCCTCACAGCCAGAAGGGTGTTCACTTCCTGGCTGAGGCATCTGGGGTCCTTTCAGAATTTTCTAATTTGCCTTTGAATTTAAATAAAGTCTGGAATACTCTGCCAATGATCTCTTCTGTGTTCTGTGGTCCTATCTCATAATTCTACCACTGTTCATACTAGGAGAAGCTGTCCTGTGTTTCCCCATCTGTAGGCAAACAGTGCATTTTCAGCAAACTGGGGTCAAAGTTCACACGTGTTTATTACACATCTTTATTACAATTGCTGTCACTGTGATCCACCATTCCAACACTAGGGAGTTTAACTGATCACACTGCCTATTCAAACTGTCTAAACCCATTTCATCTCCTCAGATAAGCATGCACTGGGCTTTACAGACAGAGACAGAGATCTAACTCCTTTAGAGATACACAACATGGCCAGCTCTTGTCCCTTCTCACCCTGGCCCACAGGAGTTCGGAGTTAAAGGATGAGCAGAGCCCTGTATTCATACTGATGAAGGTTATCCTAAAGGCCACTAAGCATGAGCGCTGAGCCCGCTCAGGGCCTTGTGGCTGGCATACAGTCACTTCATCTTCCCCGGCTGTCATAGCAGTGGCCCAGGATGGAAGAGCCGGCCCTGAAATTTTAATGCACAGCAATTAAGCCTTCACAATCGCTTAAGTGGGTCGGTGCACTGGCAATGGAGACAGAGGAGCTGTGGGAAAAGGATGGGGGGCGAGAGGAGGAAGGGGAATGAAAGGGAGGTGGAGGTGAAGGAAAGATAAAGAAGGCGTAAAAGTGACGAGTGCAGAAAGACCGATATAAAGCAGCGTTTTCTTCATTTTATAGCTTGAGAAAACAATATTGAGGCAGTATAAGGTATTCTCCTCTTCTCTTGGAAGGAATTTCTCAAGAAGGCTGGATTGCTGCCATAGAAGAACCTCTTTTGGGAGTGGAATTAAGACCAAAAAGTTCTATTTTGGTCTCATCTGATCACAGAACCTTCTCCCATGACTCCTCTGGATCATCCAAATGGTCATGGGCAAACTTAAGACGGGCCTGGACGTGTGCTGATTTAAGCAGGGGAACCTTCCGTGCCATGCATGACTTTAAACTATGACGTCTTAGTGTATTACCCACAGTAACCTTGGAAACAGTGGTGCCAGCTCTCTTCAGGTCATTGACCAGCTCCTCCCGTGTAGTTCTGGGCTGATTCCTCACCTTTCTTAGAGTCATTGATACGCCACGAGGTGAGATCTTGCATGGAGCCCCAGTCCGAGGGAGACAGTCATGTTTAGCTTCTTCCATTTTCTAATAATTACTTCAAAAGTTGATCTTTTTTCACCAAGCTGCTTGGCAATTGCCCCGTAGCCCTTTCCAGCCTTGTGGAGGTCAACAGTTTTGTCTCTGGTGTCTTTGGGCAGCTCTTTGGTCTTAGCCATGTTAGTAGTTGGAGTCTTACTGATTGTGTGGGGTGGACAGGTGTCTTTATGCAGCTAACGGCCTGAAACAGGTGCTTCTAATTTAGAATAATAAGTGGAGGGGAGGTGGAGTCTTTGGAGGCGGACTAACAGGTCTTTGAGGGCCAGAATTTTTGCTGATTGGCAGGTGTTCAAATACGTGTTTGGAGCAGTAACACACAAATAAATTATTAAAAAATCATACATGGTGATTTCCGGATTAGTTTTTTTAGATTATGTCTCTCACAGTGGACATGCACCTAAGATGAAAATTTCAGACCCCTCCATGATTTCTAAGTGGGAGAACTTGCAAAGTCGCAGGGTGTTCAAATACTTATTTTCCTCACTGTAGGAGGTGCTAATGAGTCACTGTAGCACTTCTTCTAACATCTTGTCAATCATGTTGATGGACTTGCTCCCAGGTGGATCAAATAAGGACAGATAGCCAATGAAAGAAAGAATAAACACAATGATGGCTGATGTTCTAGTCAATGACTATTATGACCACGGCTGTCTGTTCCAAAAAAAGTCAATCAGCAACACTGCCTTTGGTTTTCACTGCTACAGACGCTCTTGGCACATATCAAAATGAAGGGTGATGGTGAACTCCCAGCATTTCCTCCAAACTGGTAGTGAAGAGGGGTTGTGGCTGTGTATTTCCTCCGAATGTTTGAAGTTTAAACTTTACAGATTGTGTCATCTTACAAATTGCTCCTTTAAGTATGGAATGTTCATTTAGCCCGCCTAGTTACTACTGCATATTAAAAATGGTTTGCGCAAATGGTTTTTCATAGCTGTAACAGCACAGATGAATCATTTTAATAGGGTAATTAAGCCCACGTCTGTATTCACAATGGTCTTCCCCATATGATTTGTATCCAATCCCACAGACATTCTCTAATGCCACATTCACAGGATCAGTGGAATTATGAGCTTCCAGTTGGGAAAACCTCTTCCTGTGTCACCTTAGGTCAAAACTGCATGTTGCAACCTCGAACCAATGCTGTAAGGATTTGATTACCTTCAGCCACAAGAGCATTAGTGAGGTCAGGTTCTTACGTGGGATGATTAGTTCTTAATAGCTTCACTGCTCCAGAGAGTGCATTTCCATGGCTGGGGGTCTTTATACCCTGCTACACTGAACCAGAAACTTAATTCAACACTTAATTCAAATGTACACATGACACAGAAATAAGATATCTTACTTTAACACATCTGTTTCTTTCGGATTAGTTATTTTTGGCAGGATGTTTATATACCATATTGTCGCTGTCCAAAAAAACATGTATCTCCATTTTTATTGGTTTTTACTTTTATACATCATTTGATTACATTACAAAATGGCCCAGAACTGCTTGGAAAGACGTCTGGTTCCATTGACTTCCATTCAAATCAAATTAAATGAGGTTTTGGGCCTCTCCTGTAAAGTTGCCGTTTTGGAGATGTTTTTCTTTGGACAGCGACGATATGTTATTCATGTGGAGGTATGCAATCAAAAAGCTGAAATACTGATATGATAAACTAGGATCCGTAGCTTTATATACCAAACCAGAACTATGAAACTTGGCTGTTACCCTAGACTCTGAACTTTGTTTTACCCACATGTAAAGCTATTTCTCATTTTAGAAATATAACTATAATTCTGCCTTTTCTATGTAAGAGCTTCACAGAAACTTCATGCATTTGTTACAAGCATAATTGATCACTGTAATGCTCTTCTTACCAGGATGTCGAAGAAAACAATCCATCTCCTACAATTACAATACAATTACAAAATGCAACAGCATGGTTCCTAACAAAAGATAAGATTCTGAAGATTAAGAATTAAGATATTCTACATTTTCTGGCTTCTGGTATATGTTCCTCCATGCAATCCTGGATCTGCAGATGCTGTCCATTTGGAACACTGCAAAAACAGTACCCTGGCAAGCAGAATGATCTTATATCTAATTGTGATGTCTTAAATGTTCATGTAAACATTGCTGTAAACTCATTTAAGATGATCTGAGATTTTGTTTATAGTTTTCACTTGTTTGAAGTGTTGCCAGATAAGTTTGCCTGTTTTGAGAAACATGCTTGAAACAGTCAAATGATCTGACAAATTAGTATAACAGCTTGGCTTAGTAAAGTCACTTCAAACTAAATTACAATGCCTGGAAATAATGTAATGAGCATGCAATAAATTATAATGAGAAGTCTAAGATACATAAACTAGATATAACAAACTGTACCTGCCAAGATATCATTTACATCTACAAAAGTAGAGAGGGCTCTTTTAGTTATTATGCTTCTAAGCTGTAGATTTGCCTGTTAATAAACAGTTAAGCTCAGTGACCATTTTTAAGAAACATTTGAAAGCATCTCCTGAGTTAAGCATTTGTGATGTTTGTGATAGATGTAATAGATGTGATCTTTAAAATTATATTATGTCATTGGAATATATAAAGCACTCTGAGCCACAAGTATGAAAAGTGGTCTATAAATAAAGCATGTTATTATATTATTATATAATAATAACAACAACAATAATAATAATAATAATAATAATAATAAAAGTTAATAATTATAAGTAACTTATTTTATAAGTCAGTTACAGAGTAATCACTGCTTGGCACCAGAGAGTCCGATTCTATTGATAATGTTTTTCTATGGAAATGATATATTCTAGAAGGTGTATAGCAAGGATCATCGGTTCTGGACTTGGAGGGTTGAACCAGCATGAGACCAATGAACAAACTAAACCTACTAATTAACTGACTTCTGTACCGGAACTGATGATGCCTGGTAAATTACTTTTTGGAACTGATACATGTTACAGAGCTTGCCATAAACTACTCAATCTCTAGGCTATAAAGACTTTGGTGTGAACGTTTTGCTTTATCCAACCAGGACCATGGTTCTGTGTGTGTTAGGCCCACAATATTAATTGGCACCTTGGAGATTCATTAATAAAAAGAACATATGCAATTACTGTTTACACCTGTGTCTGACACTTTCTTTCTATAACCTAACATCTGAACATGGGCCCAGCATCATCCTGCCAAGGGTAGACACGGTCAACAGAGTCAAATGACTCATATTAATGTATAATGTATGATGAGGCAACTTGAGTATTTGGCTTATGCAGAGCATCCATAACTGCCACTCATTAGAATAGAGGGGTAAAGGAACGGAAGGGAAGAACAAGGACAGATCAATGATGAGTGCTGGTAGTGGGACGCTGGCTGTGAAATACATCAACCCTTCAGAGACAGACAGGAAAGCACACACACAAGCACAGACACACAGTCACATTATCTCTTTCATTATTCCGACTCCCCACATGACCTTCTTACCGTCATTGGTCTCTCATGAGTACTCTCCTTTTCTATTGGTGTTCTTAACTCCACCCCTCCATGCTATGAGTATGTGTCTTCAGGTGGCAGTAGCTGCATATTATGTGCAGAACCTAAACAGATTGTGGGAGATACAGAACCCCATTGTACAAACCAGTCCCATTCCTTGGTGATCCAAAACATTTTGACTGGTGTCGGGGTGGGACAAAGTTAGTGTGAGGAGTCATGACATAGCTGCACTCAGTGAATGGAAGGTGTATGCCATGGTAGAAATATCTAGACACTTTTGTTTAGTTATGTAATTCACTTCCAGTGCACATATCAGGGGTGCACAACTCCAGTCCTGGAGGGCTGATATCCAGCACAGTTTGGTGGATCCCCCTGCACAAACAGAGAGTCCAAAGCAGAGCCAAAAACCAATAGTCGGAAAAACACCGAAATGGACAAAAACTAGGGATTACATTCAGCATGCAACACCATGGCAACGCTTCACAGTGAAGCTTTACGGGTAGTGGGTTGTTTAAGGTGAAGCAGTTTTGGAAATAATGAGAAACAGGTGGTGAGGTCAGAAATGAGGCAGCCCTAGTATTCAGGAGAGGAAGCCCTCATATGGCCAGGTGGGGAATCACTGACATTATCATCGCACAGCAAAGTATCAAAATGCTGCGCTATGTTGGGGTAAATCCAGTACAAGAAGAACACTGAATGCCACCATCTTGGATTCCACTTCAGTTTATCATATGGGAAGGTGCTGTAGGTGTGTGACAAAAACTGGCAGAGATGTTCACCAGATGCTGCGGTTCATGTTAATGTAAAGTTATTAGTTCCTATATTTAAACAGTGAATTTACTTCTTCACAGACGATGGGAAGGATGCCAGAATCTGTTGAAATTGTCCTCATTACCGGTGTATGGAGGCCACAAAAGTTTTCAACCAATGCCATCCAAACAGGCCTCCCATGGTCTTTACATTCACCTGTCTTAGATGGATTAGTCCAGTGAGGGTTTGTGTTCAACCAGTATAGGTGATTCTGTTTGTTGGGCTTACCATTCATGAGGGTTTATCTGAAGTTGCTATGACACCCTTTCCAATTAGCAGTCAAAATTAGCTGAACTGAGGAACAGCTAACTCAACATTCCAGAGATCAGTGGTGGTTGTTGTTGCTACTTATGTACCAGTTTTTGATTGTCCAGCTTGCAGTTTCACTGTGGGAAATGGGAGGCTACTGGTTTGATGTGTCCACACCTACCTTCCCACTTCCCATTTAACTGAAGTTAAATCCAAAATGGCGGTTGTGTGCCATTTTTTATATAGGTGTTTTATAGCCTATAGCTGACTGGTTTAAAAAACAGTCAGTTTGTCATTTTTGGTTTTCCACATATGGAACACAAAGACTACAAGGTCAACTGATATTCTCCCACAATGGGCAAATCAGCAGTCACCTGCTCAGTTAACCCGGTGGACATAGTGCATGTCTTACTTGGAAACAATTCTTTCGAAGTAAAAAGCACCAACACAAGTGCTTTATGTTTTGGTAAATCATCGCCATGGTGGTTTACAGTTAACTGCTTTTGGTAACCCCAACCATGAAATAAATTTACAAAAAACAAAAAAATCTTTACAAAAGACACAACCCTTTGTATCCCATAGTCCCAGTTGCTAACGGCAATAATATATGGGATAAACAAAAACAGCTGTTGATTGTTTTACAGTATTTGCAGTCTGGGTAATGCAAGTTAGATAGCTCCTTCCTGCTACCTCATATGGACAATAAAACTTAAAGGATAAGTATATGTGGAAACTCACACTATTATGGCTTAGCTGTCAAAGCTGAGATGTTTGATGAAGAAATGTCCTGTAAATTCAGATTGAAAAACAACATATACCAGTAGAGAACCATTTCAGAATGCCACATTATGTGCATGATTAAAGTGTCAATACTGATAAAAAAACCCAGCAACTAATAATTAAATAAAAAAACTCCAATTTACACTCCAACAAGTCACCTGGTTAACTTGAAATATTAAGTTCATTGAACTTTAATATGTTTGCAAATGTAAAATTATTATTATTATTATTATTATTATTTACCTAAAATATTACATGTTTAATGAACTCAGCATGAAGGTGACCTGGCAACTTTTAAATCTAAAAAAATAATATTAACCCATTTCTTATTTTTCTTCTATTAAGTTTTGTTTTTGGAGGTAAAATAAATGTAACATATACATGTGGGCATATTAATATATGTATTTATGTCCACCACCTACATACAACAGTATTATCATACTGTGGCACTAACTGGGTATATTTACTAAAGGTGTAATAATCAGGTGCCCAATCCATCTCCCTGATCATTTCCAGTCCTCCAGACTTGTCCTCATTAGGGCAGAAGTGATGGGGCAGTAAACTGCATCGATTCTCCTGCATGACCTGCTGTCTCCCAGAGGGCTTGAAGTGTTTCCGCTGCTGGGAGAGGCTGGCCATTTTCAGGAAGCGGGCTCAAATATGTACCAAATGCTGTTCACTGACCTTGGCATGGTCGGATATGCAGAAGAATGCTCTCAGGTTGGATAAAAACCGGTTGCAGAGAAGCCACAGGACTTTATATCACTCTAATGTTCTTTAAAAACACTTTACTGAAACCACTCAAGAGAAAGGGTATGTAGGGAATCAAACTGGCATTGCTCGAAAGTATCTTGGTCTCTGTCATCCCATTAAATGGCCCGGACCTGTGGGTGGGTCCAAAGTGTTAGTACTCACCTCTGTAACCATGAACAACATGTCAGTTTGTATTGTAGTCCAGGTAGATACTGAATTATAAGCTTTAGTATTTAATAAGCCTGGGATTGTAAGGGTTTAAGCATGCTACAAGATACATGCAAATGCCAGTATCACCACTGTGGTGAGGATAGCCCACCGCCCAGGACCTGGTCAATAACAGTCCTGTCCTGAGGGTCATTGATAAACCATGCTTTATAACCTATGGGCTACAGTCTGTAGCCAAATTGTACGCTACAGGGTGGGCCAGTAAGGTATTTGCATATTTACAGGCCAGTTAGGGTCTAGTAACTGCTGCTGAAAGGATGGAATCACTCAAAGTTGATATCGTTGGTAGAGTGTAATGGGCAACACCTCGGACTCCCGCTTTGTAGACTGGGGGTCAATCCCCTACCTGGGCAGGCGTGCCACACTATACCAGTACGGGTCCTTGAGCAAGACTCTTAACACTACCTTTGCCTACCTGAGTAAGAAATGATCAAGTTGTAAGTCACTCTACATGAGAGAATCTGCCAAATACCATATTAGTTATATGCAAAAGTTTTAAAAGTCAAATTCAATAGTTGTCTTCACGTAAAAATAAGTTTCTATTAATTTTTCCTACCAATGTTGGTGCACAGTTACCATGCTTTATTGATTTATTTATTTATTTATTTTGTTTTTTTACATATTTTATATTTTAGCATATTAGAAAATAATCAAATATAAAGTGTACCATAACTTTTATAACATGACACATTGTTATTATTATTACATATTAACATATTTCTTTTCTTTTTTTTTTTTTTCACCAGTTCAGTTTGTCAATAAGCTCAAAATGCACGGATAAGTTTGACCTCTAGGCCACTTTGCTTTTAGCCAGATCCGTGAGTTCTCCCACAGGGCATGTAAGTGCTATCCACTTAACATTAGCTTCAAGGCAGCACGCCTCTCCACAGATAACATGTAAAGAAAAGCTAGACAGAGCTGGTCTCATAAACCCCAGTCCAGCTAATTCGGTTTCTTGATCTAGAGGTATTGCAGTTTGATCACTTATCAGATCCATGGTGTTAATCCAGTATGAATCTGCAGTGATATGCATGTGATAAAATATACTTCTCATTAACACGGCTGAGCTACATGGTGTTATTGTTGTTTAATGTCATGGCTGTTGGGTAACGCTGCTGTGTACAACTAAACTATGACATTTCTTACCTTTAGCTTTAGCTCTCGAAAGTCCTTGAAGGAATTTACCTTCATCCTTTTCAGATAAATTACAATTTGCACCACTTCCAATAATAACATTTAAAACACTGGACATTAAACATCCTCATTGTCCACTGCAGATATTCTACCTACTGTACCGTGAAGGAGACACATTTTGTTCAGAAGAGACACCAAAAAAACCTTACCCTAATAGCGAGTGTTACCATATGTTTAGTATAATAGTGACTTTTCTTTTGAACCAATAAGCAGTCTGCAGAATTTTGGTATTGGTCCAGGTGCTTAGTACCCGGTACCAGATTGGGAGGAAATGTAGAGGAACAGTGCCATTGGCTGACATACTCAGACACGCAGAGTTGGGTGATAACTTCATTAGCTGCAAATACTGTATATCATTATCAGCAAATAAATACCACCATTATTTAACCACTTGAATTTTTATTCTAATGATTAGGATCATTCATTCATTACCAACAGAGCAGCGCCACTGTGGAGGACAACCAAAAACAGTTTATTCTGGCATTTGACCCGTAATATTCTGGGTGCTGGTTTACCTCCCCTACCACAAGGTTACTGGAGAGCAAAGTGGTCAGATCCGAATGAGTACCTGGGCTGCATGTACAGTCCTGTAAATGCTAGAGCCACTGGTATGCTAACATCACTATACTGGCTAGGTGCTCAGTACAGTTCAGGTAGGGCTTTAACCCACTCGGGATGACTTCGCTTCCTGTGGGGCTTTTGTTGTTCTTGTTCCCTGGAGGCCCTACATCCTGTATGGCAATGGTGAATGAAGTTTAGAGATTAAGATGAGTCTGCTCCATGTGTGTATTTGGTTCCTCTGTCTCAGGAGCACCATTAAAAAATTAAAATGAAAAATTCTCAAAGAACGTCTAGAGTTCTTCTGACTTGTAGTACGATTTTTCTTTGGCAAAATAATATTGTTTATACAGAGCTTCATTTTTTTCATTTTTAGTAGCATATTTTCCCAACAATACACAACATCTATTAACATGTAGTAACTAACTACTGTACATTTAATGGGCTGCAAATCTATGACCTGTCTTTTTACTTTTTGTAAATGTGTGGTGTCCTGGAAAACCAAAAATAGTCCCTGTTTTTAAATAAAAGAGTTAAATTAGAATTGAAACATTGTTAAAGTTTTAAAATGTACCAGTCAATCTTTGGTCAAGAAAAAGTAAGTTTAATCCAACTGAACTGATTGTTTTTTTTTTTTGATGTCACAAAATCAAATGCATTTACATGTATCCAGCTATTCACACTCCAGCAGTTTAGCACCACAAATTCACCCTGAAGTTCTAAAGAGTGTTCCAGCCTGGACCGAATCACAAAACAGGACAGGCAATCAGAGCAGAGCTCATTTACATCACATTAATAGCAACTGTAGTAAAAACAGCCTGTTTAAAGCCTGGCCAAATGAATTATCACAGCTTTTTGGTACATACAGTTATATGTTATTGTTATTTATTTTATTTATTTTTAACTTTGATGTTTGAGCGCTCCTGGTCAAACTGCATGTTTTGTTGACTTGGCATTTAAAACATTTTTTTTCCAGCCTAATGATAGCCCCACTTTACTTCCATTGACATCCCTTTGGCCTGCATATTAGGAGTTCCCATAAACAGCTAGCTAATATATAGCCATGCTAAGTTTGTCAACCCTAAAACCCTAAAAGCAGATAAGGAAAACCAGATTAAACGAATGAGAGACACCATGTTGCTCATGTTGTTACAGCTTGTCATTTATTTATTGAAGAAAATTTTTCAATATTGGTTATATTGGTGGCAATATGAGTGGCAAAACTTTGTGAACCTTTGCTTTCAGTATCTGGTGTAAGCCCTTTTGCGCAGCTATAACTGCGACTATAGCACGCCCTCCTTTTGTCATCACCTTGGTTGGTTGATCACTCTTGGGGAGGATAATAATGGTCTTGAATTTCCATTTGTACTCAATCCAAACTCTTAAGAGATGATTTTGTATCCTATTCCAACTTATTTTTTGAGGTCCTCAGAAATCTCCTCTGTTTGTGTTACGTTACACTTCCACAAACAGGTACCCACTCATACCTGATCATAACATTGATTAGAAAAAAACACGGGGCTCTAAATTCCCCTTCAAGTTTTCTTCTAATCACATGCTTTGTCCACTCACAGATACATAATACTAGATCATATTTTATCAATAAATATCTAATATCTAAGTCCATAATATATTTTTTTAATTATAAGTTTTTTTATATAATATTTTTTGCTTATTTGATCAGTTCTGTTCTCCTTATCTACTTTTTGGACTTTTTTGTGAAAAACTGATGGAGTTTAAGATAAAATTCATACAGAAATCTACAAAACTCTAAATGGTTCACAAACTTTCAAGCACCACTGTATATTTTACAGCTCCCTAATTAGTCACAAGAAATCATGTCACTGTTCACATAATTATATATCTGATTAAGAAAGCGTGGTAATCAGACCTAGGGATGAGTGTGTAGTAGAAGGATGGAACCGGGGAGAAGCAGCTGAGGCAGCAGCTGAGCCATTCCAGACTAGGACGGTCCGAGTTTCTTCAGTAGGTGGGGTGGAGACATTTGGAGGATGTGTAAACTTATTCTCACCCAGACCATCAACAAATGTTTTGACTTTATGGGAAACTCTATCAGATGACTGTAAACCACACAAATGCATTAAAATTTTATGGGTAAAATAAATAATTAATAAAATACAATAAAACATGCATATGCTGAGCATTGATTGAGCATTTTTGACACTGTTTTTTTTTTTAATAGTCCATTCACTAAGTGCTCTGTGCTCCCTTGTGCTATATGGTATGGTCATCTGTGCTGTAACAGGAAGGTCACCTTCAACCGCTCACCTGTTAGTGAGGAATCAGCGTGACATCACCTCATACATCAGGCCTGACCTGGAGAGAGACACTTTACGAGCCTCCTGTAAGGGCTTTTATAGGTTCTGTGATTTCCGTGTAATGCACACATGAGCACGCATGCAGAGCCAAAGCACCACTGTCAAATGAATCACTCTTATTGACTCTCCGCTCACCCCTCCACCTGCACTCGGCTCAACTATCCGTTGCCGGGAACTCATAAAAACAGACAAGCCACATAAATAGTGAATGCAATGGTGTTCGCGTGTGTCTCTGTTTCTGAGATCCCTTTCAAACTAAATGTGTTTACTGGAGAAATGAGAAATGCATTCTCTTGCTTGTACGACGACTACGGGCTTCATCATCACTTTCACTGCACCAGAAGTCTTATGAGTCTGTTACACAGAGATCAAAATCACCATGCCACTCTTCTGCTTTTTGAAATATGACTCATACACAAATGCACCATTCATATTCGGTGAAGACAGATGCTGAGTCATGAGCAGAGCTTTTGGACATTCTTGTGAATCCCAAATGGTTCCACCCTCACCTTTGCTGCTCCTTTTGCTGTACTACACTTCCCTCTGCTGGTCATATAAGTACACTACAACTTTGAGAAGGCGAGTTAGAGGGCCAGTACCCGCAAAAGCCAGTTCCATGCAAAAGTTTGGATCCCCCTGAGACTTGTCCTCAGCAGAGAACACCCTTCTGCACATTTTAATGCACAGTTGCTGTTTATTTTCTACATTTAAGACATTTATAAACAGAAACATTTTTATAGTAACAAAAATGAAAATTTAGAGCAAATATACACACATGGTCAAAAGAATAATTGTACAAATAGTTGCACCCAGAAGGAGCCAACCAACAGGAATGAAACTTGGTGGGTAGGTTTTGCATCATGTGACATGCAAATGCCTCAAGTTTCACACTTAGCTGCACACGTGACCATAACATAGATGGGCCTTATTGCTGTACCTGACTGACCCAACAACCATGAGTAGAGACATTCAGAGAGCAGTGATGCCCTCCATGAGTCATCCTGGTAGTGCCAGCACCATTGGCAGACGACAGCACGACTACATGCATGCAGACCGCGACGACGACTGACCTTAATGGCACGTCCACATCATGGAGTGACATAAATTGATCAGTGATGAGTCTCGCTTTTGTCTTGGTGGAGGTGACCAACGAATCCATGTGTGGAGACTTCAGGGTCAGCACCAAGAGAAATGTTCTGTTGTCACGTCACATGTACAGAAGGCCTCATATCACTCCACCTACACCCCTACCACACAATCTGCAGGAACTGTGTGAGCATATTCAAACTGCATGGGCTGGACTATCACACGACTCCTTTAGGAACCTCGACACCAACATGCTGAGATATTTGCAGAGAGACACTACTTCTGAATGTGTAGCTATCTAGTAAGTATGTCCATATCAGTCTATATTAATAGAAATATCAGTCTATATTAATAGAAATATCAGTCTATATTAATTCACTTTTCTATATGGCTGTTTGAATGAGCCAAGTGAGAAAATAAAACATGTGCTATTGAGAGTGCCCCTGCTATGCTAGGCAGCGCATCAAGTATAACAGAACAGCACTGTGACTGTGAAGGTGCACAGACCAATGACACATGAAAGAATGAGATCTGGACGCAGTAGGTCAGTGGGATCCTGTAAAAGCAGAGTTAATAAAGATCTGAAAAATTGCAACTTGTTTGACTATAACACAGGGACATACAGGGGTTGGACAATGAAACTGAAACACCTGGTTTTAGACCACAATCATTTATTAGTATGATGTAGGGCCTCCTTTTGCGGCCAATACAGCGTCAGTTGGTCTTGGGAATGACATATACTGCGTCCTGCACAGTGGTCAGAGGGATTTTAAGCCATTCTTCTTGCAGGATAGTGGCCAGGCCACTACGTGATGCTGGTGGAGGTTCGTCCTTCTTGGTGGTATGCTGACATTACCCTGGATACCGTGGCTCTTGATACATCACAAAGACTTGCTGTCTTGGTCACAGATGCGCCAGCAAGACGTGCACCAACAATCTGTCCTCTTTTGAACAAATAACCCTAATCCATAAAGGCTTTCATGTGATTTTATTTCATTTTAACATTTTGTCCATTACATAATCATGTAAGCTGAATGATTGTTCTCCAATTACATATCAGTGCTCGCTTTTCTGCATTTCATAAAAGACATCAGGGTTTATACGGTACTATACAGAAACGTCTTTAGAAATTCATATTCACAAATATATGAGAATGGACTCATTAAGGAAATCTTGCATGGACAGAGACATCCCGAAAACAGAGTAATCATATTTCAACAAAATAAAATAAATTATTACTTTAAAAATGCACAGTTTTATGTTCAAAAGATAGAAAGTGATGACTCTGAAGTTCCAGTTCTTGAGAAACTGACCGTGTCAGAATTGTTCACAGTGGTGGTAAAGGGAACCAGATGCCTGAAGAGTTTAATTCCCTAACAGAAAGATATTAAATAAAATGGAATTTAATACGCTGCATGATGTCTGCCTATCTTTTGCCCAATGAGTGTGATAGTAAAAATCTTTTGTAGGCTCGCTAGTTGTTGTGATAGTAGATATGATTATAAATATGACTAAAATGACTATATATTTACGATCACCACCATTATAAACAATACAACTCGCCAGAATGGAGTCTCTCATAAGAAAACAAGCTTAATGACTCTGTTATGTCAACCATTGGATTATGCAGACATTAGTCAGCTTTCCCTTTAATGTCCTCTGTAGGATAATGACTGTTAGCTGTTTACTGGAGAGTGTCGGATATGGAATCATGGCAGTGAGTAAATGAAAAGTGATAATAACTGTATTTGAACAGTATTTACATACAGCAGCGCTAAAGATTTACAACTTTAGTAGTTAAACCGAGTATGTCAGATGTCACTGTGGTGGTGTCAGATGCCAAGGTGCTTGTTGAGTCGATGCAGTGCGTCTCCCACGATGTCCAGCTCATGTCGGAGCTCCTCCACCACACTGTTAATGCTGGGCATGTCCTTCAGCACACATACGCTCTGTGTATATGGGTTATAGCGAACGGTAAACGGGCGCCGGATCGTCTTGGCAAACTCCCTGTGGAAGAAAAGGGATGGGTTTTACGTAGATGCACCAGTTATGGGTAGGTAAAGATGAAGATAAAGCTTAACAGGAACAATAAATGATGATACATTTATACAGATGTCTATCACCATCAATATGGCATCCATGCTAATGCAATGGAGAAATCTTATGGTCCACTAAAACTTTACTCTAACCATGTCAATCTGGGACTACAACTAGGACTAAACCCAATTCCAGATGACAGATGGTTTTCATATCCTCTAAAGCAGTTTAAGTTCTAATATTTGAAAGGTAGTTCACCTCATTTTAACCTTGGCCTCCTCAAAGCTCTCAGACATGAAGTAGACCTCCTGAAAGGTGGTGATCAGACACTCCTGGTTGCACGTGATTTTGGGGTCAAACGGCAGGATCTTGGCACTTCCGGACAGCGCATGCTGGGACAGAAAATAAGATAACACTCACAGAAATGCACCACTAACAAACTGTTGATGAATATATATGATGATATATGATGATATATGATGTCATCTCATTCCTCCTACAGTCTTATTAAGAGTGAGGCTGTTTTAATTTGTTATTTTACCTGAAGTTCACTGATGGAGGAGAGAAGCCCGGCTCCGTATGCTCTGAGTTTACCCTCCTGTTTACACAGGCCAAACTCCACTGTGAAGAAGTAGCACTGAAAACAAACATAGATGACAAATGTATACTTTAGTATATACTATACCTTTATACTATTGTTTGACTTATAATCTTCACTAACTTAATAAATCAAATTTTAGTTGTTGAATAAACTACACTACAGCTACACACACACACACACACACACACACACACACAAAAAAAAAAAATATATATATATATATATATATATATATATATGTATATATATATATATATATACACATTTTTTCCCCTTGCATTCATAACTAAATACTTTCATGCTAGTCTCTTAGCAGTTACTGAACATGCATTATTCTATAGGCTAGCATTAGTCCTACAGCCTTTTCCATTAAACAGAATTAATGATTTTATGTTGTCTTCAGTTTCTTCATTTCTCATTTTTCTTAATAGTAATAATGAGAATATTTTTTATTTATAGAGCATTTTGTATTCTGTTGGCAGCTTAAGGTGCTGCACAGACAGTTAACATCAATAATAGGAGAAATCATGTTTTAATAAGCTAAAGACACAAATCAGATTTATCAATACCACAGGGATGTAGTTTTAATGAAATGCTGAGTTAAAGAGATACGGTTTTAAATGCTTCTCAAAGTGAGCACTGGGCTTTACTGTCTAATGATAAAAGGTTGGGCGTGAGTTCCACAGTTTGTAGAGTAATAGCTGTAAGAGGTCTCTGCACGTTTTCTTTATTTTACAGAAAGTATGTGCAGAAGGCCAGTATCTGAAGATTTAAGATCATATGCTGTGTCATGTACATTCTGTGATGTGAGCCGGTTGCTATATTATTTAGGACTTTAAAGTAACCTAGTATCAGAACTTGCACTGCAACCCCCTGCATGCACTATGTAAACATGTCTTACAACCACTGGGGATCCCTGTAGTGTCAAACAAACTGCTGCTAGTTGCTGATCTATGGGTTAATTAATACTGCCAAGTCTAACTCTGAGCATAACCAAAGTCCTTACAGTAAAATCTGTTCACTCCGATACCACCGTTGCATCATCCCTGGGCATTCACTTCTAAACATACAAAACCAGACTCCTATTTTTTATAATGATCAAAATATTCAAATCTCAAGGTGAAACTGCCTTTTCAAAAATCACTGATAAAATCAAGTGCAGGACTTTCCCCACTAACCCAGTGACCAATCTCCTCCTTTATAACATCTTTGCTTTAACACTTACTCAAACTCTTTTTCAGCACAAAGCTGTGCCAGAACTGAGTTATTGTTTTATCTTTTCAGCCAGACAACCAAAACATCCAGATAGCCATGTTGCTAACTTTGCTTACTTTAGCCATTAGCTTGCTAACTTTAGCTATTAGCTTGCTAACTTTAGCTATTAGCTTCCCATCTAGCAAGTTGTTTGAGGTATGTATTTTGTCCATTGTAATGAGGTGACTGATGTGAAGACACCAGAGCATCTGGGCCCTTTCCATGTGAAGTTTGCATATTCTCCCTGTGACTGCGTGGGTTTCCTCGCACAGTCCAAAGACATGCAGTTAGGCGAACTGGGGATGCTACATTGCAGCTAGGTGTAAATGTGTATGTTTGCCCTGTAATGGAAAGAAACAAGGTTTCCTGCCTTCAGGCCACTGAGCGCTGAGATAGGCTCCAGCACATCCTGCCTACCCTCATCATTAAATGAACATGCTGAAATACGTTGACACTTTGACAAGAGGAACTTTTTCCAAGTCTTCAAAGTGGAAGATGTCTCTCTGGAGACTGTTGTTTACTCCAGACAGGTAGCCAGAGTTATGTGTTTGGTACTGAGCAGTGTCCTTATGTTGAATATCTGATTATAAAGCCTAGCTTACTCATCATTGCACCATCGTTATCTGAGTGTACTCACTGTTGCCAGTTTCTGCACAGCATCGTCAGAGGCCCCTAGGGAAGCCAGGCCTAACTCCTGAGAGAACTGCGCAAAACTTGGCTCTGCCAGTAGTGGCACATGACCCAGCAGCTCATGACACGTGTCCCTGGAACAGAAAAACATTCATAAGCCCACTAAAAGAGTAGTAGGGAAATAGCTGATGGTAAAACCTGAGCACAAAAATGTATTGCATGCATTATAAGAACATTAATGCTTAAATACATGGGCCTATATTGTAAAGCACCACAATTAGGTTTTTGGAATATAACATCTCTATAGAAAATATAAACCACAGTTAGTGAATGAACTAGAGAGCGTCACATGCACAAATTTAATGAGCTCGCATCAAAGAGGCAAACAAAGGCCCAGTGACAGCTGTTGGTTAAAGTATAAACTCTGCGCTGCTGAGGCAAACAGCAGGTGGTGGTGTAATAGCTGTTGACACCAAGGACAAGCTGGTAGCCTTTAGAGTTGATATGTACTTACGGCTCCGGTGTATAGAGTGGGGCTGAACTGTGGCGAATGTACTGGGTACAGTGGAACACCCTGTAGGCCAGTCCAGCCAGGAAATCACGGGGGGACAAGTACCCAGCTACCGGGCGGATCATGAAACCTGTTCGCTCTAAAACACAGAGTCACATACTCAGATACACCAACATCCACCAACACACACTAAAACTCCTTATGTCTGCCCACTGTACATACTGATATATGCCCTTTTCTACTGGGTGTCATATATATGTATTGATACAAATGAATAATGCACTTAAACATAGTATCAGTAAAATAAGAGTCATTAATGTGTATACAGGTATGTGTAGAAGTCAGAGGCCACCCTTTATTTTAAGTACCATTTATTTATTTCCCAGTAAAAACAGCTATTACCAGTACCAGTTTTCATTTTTTTCAATATCAGAGAGAAAACTGCTAAGAGAAAAAAATGCAGGGTCCTTTCTGTGTGGATGTTTTCCCTGTGTCTGTGTGAGTCTCAACAGTTTGAAGTCTGGTTAATAGGAGATGCTGGATTGCCACTGTGTGTGTGTGTGTGTGTGCGTGTGTGTGTGTGTGTGTGTGTGTGTGTGTGTGTGAGAGAGTGTGTGCGTGTGTGTGTGTGCACATGTTTGTTTGTATGTGTGTGTGCGTGTTTGTTTGTGTGTGTGAGAGTGTGTGTGTGTGTGTGTGTGTCTGCCCTAAAATAGATTGGGTACCTGTCCAGGGTGTTTCTGGGTGACCCAGATTGATAAAGCAGTTTAGAAGATGAGGTGGATGAATATGTAAGGTGCTCAAGCTCTGCCTTTATTACAGATACTATTCTATTACGCTTTCAGGTTTTCTTTTTCAATTTATTTTTCTTACACTGTTATTTTCCTTATTCCTTAAGTTGTGTATTTTATGTCTAATCTCTAAAGTATCTCGTTAAAAATCTGAATAACTAAATGGCCAATTTGACTGAAA
>JAMWET010001328.1:162500-312500 GCA_024036415.1 Prochilodus magdalenae | reverse complement strand
CTCCATCAGTCTAAAGAGCCATGTGACCCTGCAAAGAACATCTTAATCATACAAAGGCTTCAATGAGTGTTCATCTATACAGGACCATCTTCTTTGCTAAAGAACCCTTGAAGAACCATCTTGTAACAGTGGTGTGAAACTTAAAAGATAACATTCTTATTCAGTGACCTTAAAAATGTCTTCTGAGTTCTGATTCTAGTGATATGAGTTCTTATAGGAGAGGAAATAGACTGCAGACTCTGGAGTCACACATACCTGAAATAGTTTTAAAGCTTTGACAAGGTTACCAACTTCATTCTTCAGGGAAAAGATAATCGCTGCATGTTCCCTCTTGGAGGGCAGGATGTTGTCCTGGTTCTCATCGGCGTTGTTAGATGTAGATTTGTTTAGCTTCAGGTAAAAGAGCAGAGCATTTCAGGTTATTCCCACAGTAGAGATGCAGGTCCTGAAGAGAATCTGGCAGTTGTCGGTGGCGGACCATCTGACTTTAGTAAGTTAGCATGCTTTCCTTACTGTAGCTAACTGCTAAATGTGAAACTCCATCATCGTGGGAAAAAAACAGGAAACTGCATAAATAATGCATACAAAAATAAATACATGCAAAACACAATAACATGTCAGCGGGTAGTGACATTTATGTTTTTGCTTTAGGGGGCCGGGGGTGCAAGGTCATATCTGTGAAAAGCTGAACGTCTTAAATAATGAATAAACATCAATAAGTCAAGCTTTACTTGAACTCGTTTGAGTAAACGAGTTCAGCACTGTGTGCCGGACAGCAGCAGCTCTTATACCCTGTCTATAGGTGATCTGCTTCACAGGCATTTTGTCAAAGAGCCAATGTAAGAATCTTCCTGAATGTTCTAGTTTGAAAAGTCGGCTCTGCTGAGGTGATGAGTGGAGAACGAAGGTGCAGCATGAGTACAGTGGGTGGAGAATAATTACCGTAGGAACAGTATGTAGGTGTATCTGAGTAAAAGAGTAAGAGTCTGTAACATGAATGAAAGTATCCAGGTATTTTACCCATAATCTGTATTCACTAAACCCCTAACATGAAGCAGCCCTATTGAATTTAACACCTCAAATCTATTTAGTATATAACAACCTCATCACAAAGGTTGCAGTACAGTAAGACAGCATATAACCAGTGGACACCATTTGCTTTTATTACAACGTGCCAAAAATAATAAATAAATACTAATAATAAATAAATAAATAATAATAATAATAATAATAATAATAATAATAATAATAATAATAATAATAAAAATAATAATAGTAATAATGATAATAATAATAATAACAATAATAACAATAATAACAATAATCACCAAATCTGTAATAACAATAATAATATAAATTATTAATAAATAAATACAAATTAATATGAAATTTATAATAATAAATCTTAGATAGTTTGTGATGGAGTGAAGAATATGATATACTTGATGATATATGAAGTATATGATGATATTTTAGCATTATGATGATATCAAGATATGCTTTTATCATGGAATATAATGGATTTTTTTTTGTCGTTTTAACTTCAGTAAATATTATAGCACATTTTGTGTACTGTGAAAAATGCTGCATATAAATATTGTGATATTATATTTTAGCTATATCACCCATCCCTACCCCACAGATACAAATGTTTCAATCCAATTTTATCATAACAGTTTTATGTTTTTATGTTAATAATAATAATAATATTAATAATAATAATAATAATAATAATAATAATAATAATTCATAACACTTTATAATTAATAATTCTACATCTTCTACTACTAATAATAATAATATATAAATAAATACATAATAAATAAATAAACAAATAAATAAATAAATATTATTCATATTATCCATATTAATAATAATAATAATAAAACATAAAAGTAAGTAGAAGAGGTACCTATTGCTGCTGTTTGCTTTGATTCCCCCACTACACACACAGTAAATATGCTCTTTGAGCCTTTTATATGCATAACCATAAACAATACCGACATCTCACTCACCTCATTATTGAACTGCTTCTCCTCATAATACTTGTTGATGGAGTCGAAGGAGCGTCCCCGACGCGGTCCGTCAGTCTTATTGGAGAACATGCCCCCGCAGCGCGAGCTACTCTTTATATAGCGCCGAGTGAAAAGGTGCGTGAACTCTCACACTGCTCCTCCTGTCTCACACTGCTCCTCCTGTCTCACACTGCTTCTCCTGCCTTCACCGCGCGCACAGACCGCTCTCCTCCCGAAGCTTGGGCCGCTGCGCTATTTATCAGGCGCGCTCCCTGGAGTGGGGGCTGGGCACGCGCCCTGCATTGGTCAGAGAGCAGCAAAGGGAAAATGGAAAATAGCGATCAAGGGACGTCACACAGCAGCTTAATTATTCAGACACATTATTATTATAATTCCGCACGGAGGGTAATGAAAGCTTGCCTTTACAATACACCTTTAAGCCTATAATGCCTGAAAGTGATCAGCTCTCTCACAGACAGACAGACAGACAGAAGCAGCAGAGTTGTGTGGTAACATGCTGATGTAACAACTTTCACACTTCTACATTTTTGTATTGTGGATATGTCTAGGTGCTGCTTCAGTAGTTGCTCCACTCAAGCTCAACTCTGAAGTTGCTCCCTTTCTGAAAAGATGGGTTACAGGACCTCTGGGCACGTGTCATGTAGTTAGCCATTAGCATGTGGACAATTCTGCTCCAGGATAAAGAACAACAGCCCGGATCAGCATGCATTGTGTGCTGGTCTGGTGCTGATGTAGCTGGTCGCACCAAAAGATAGTCCTGCTGGCTGGCCAACATAACAGAGTCAAAGTATGTAACATGATGCTGCGATTGGAACGAAACCTTGTATCTCCAAAATACCCAAAACGCTTTCGAGGAGAAGGAAAAAACAAATACTCTGCTATAGAATAAAAGTAGAGACATCAAACACTATGCAATAGCACCTGTGGAACCATACAGTCCGCTTAAGAATCCAGAAAGGAACTTTACAGGGTATAAAACAGCAAAAACGGAGATGCCTTATTCCAAGAGCAGCCATGTCCCGGTTTATCCCTGGTGCTGTTAGGGTAGGGTTTTCTGCAAGAGAGACGTAAACCTCACTCGTGCTCCCAGGTGCTTCCAAAGCTTGTATGTTTCATCATCTAGTTTTTCCACCAATAATTTTTGTGTCTTCTGAATTATGAGTTTAATCAGCCAGAATTAAACCAGAATAGGCCAGCATGGCTGCTCATCATCAAGACTAACATATGTTGTGCTTTGGACGTTGGTCAGAAGCAATATGTTGACATGCTGATCACTACCAAAACCATCACGTGTGGTGTTTGACACAACATATGCTGGCCACCCAGCTGGAGCATGTTGGGGTGACCAACTAAACCAGCAGTAGACCAGCACAAACCAGCAGCAGACCAGCACAGACCAGCAGCATACCAGCACAAACCAGCAGTAGACCAGCACAAACCAGCAGCAGACCAGCACAAACCAGCAGCAGACCAGCTAAACCTGCAGCAGACCAGCTAAACCAGCAGCAGACCAGCACAAACCAGCAGCAGACCAGCACAAACCAGCAGCAGACCAGCACAAACCAGCAGCAGACCAGCACAAACCAGCAGCAGACCAGCACAGACCAGCAGCATACCAGCACAAACCAGCAGCAGACCAGCACAAACCAGCAGCAGACCAGCTAAACCTGCAGCAGACCAGCACAGACCAGCAGCATACCAGCACAAACCAGCAGCAGACCAGCACAAACCAGCAGCAGACCAGCACAAACCAGCAGCAGACCAGCTAAACCTGCAGCAGACCAGCACACACCAGCAGCAGACCAGCTAAACCTGCAGCAGACCAGCACAAACCAGCAGCAGACCAGCTAAACCTGCAGCAGACCAGCTAAACCAGCAGCAGACCAGCACAGACCAGCAGCATACCAGCACAAACCAGCAGCAGACCAGCACAAACCAGCAGCAGACCAGCACAGACCAGCAGCATACCAGCACACACCAGCAGCAGACCAGCTAAACCTGCAGCAGACCAGCTAAACCTGCAGCAGACCAGCACAGACCAGCAGCAGAGCAGCACAAACCAGCAGCAGACCAGCACAAACCAGCAGCAGACCAGCACAGACCAGCAGCATACCAGCACAAACCAGCAGCAGACCAGCACAGACCAGCAGCATACCAGCACAAACCAGCAGCATACCAGCACAAACCAGCAGCAGACCAGCACAAACCAGCAGCAGACCAGCACACACCAGCAGCAGACCAGCTAAACCTGCAGCAGACCAGCTAAACCTGCAGCAGACCAGCACAGACCAGCAGCAGACCAGCACAAACCAGCAGCAGACCAGCACAAACCAGCAGCAGACCAGCACAAACCAGCAGCAGACCAGCACAAACCAGCAGCAGACCAGCACAGACCAGCAGCAGACCAGCACAAACCAGCAGCAGACCAGCACAAACCAGCAGCAGACCAGCACAGACCAGCAGCAGACCAGCACAAACCAGCAGCAGACCAGCAGCAGACCAGCTAAACCAGCAGCAGACCAGCACAAACCAGCAGCAGACCAGCACAAACCAGCAGCAGACCAGCACAAACCAGCAGCAGACCAGCTAAACCAGCAGCAGACCAGCACAAACCAGCAGCAGACCAGCACAAACCAGCAGCAGACCAGCACAAACCAGCAGCAGACCAGCACAGACCAGCAGCAGACCAGCTAAACCAGCAGCAGACCAGCTAAACCAGCAGCAGACCAGCAGCAGACCAGCACAAACCAGCAGCAGACCAGCACAAACCAGCAGCATACCAGCACAAACCAGCAGCAGACCAGCACAAACCAGCAGCAGACCAGCACAAACCTGCAGCAGACCAGCTAAACCAGCAGCAGACCAGCTAAACCAGCAGCAGACCAGCACAAACCAGCAGCAGACCAGCACAAACCAGCAGCAGACCAGCACAAACCAGCAGCAGACCAGCTAAACCTGCAGCAGACCAGCACAAACCAGCAGCAGACCAGCACACACCAGCAGCAGACCAGCACAACCAGCAGCAGACCAGCACAAACCAGCAGCAGACCAGCACAAACCAGCAGCAGACCAGCACAAACCAGCAGCAGACCAGCACACACCAGCAGCAGACCAGCTAAACCTGCAGCAGACCAGCACAGACCAGCAGCAGACCAGCACAAACCAGCAGCAGACCAGCTAAACCAGCAGCAGACCAGCACAGACCAGCACAAACCAGCAGCAGACCAGCTAAACCAGCAGCAGACCAGCACAAACCAGCAGCAGACCAGCACACACCAGCAGCAGACCAGCTAAACCTGCAGCAGACCAGCACAGACCAGCAGCAGACCAGCACAAACCAGCAGCAGACCAGCTAAACCAGCAGCAGACCAGCTAAACCAGCAGAGGAAATGTAGATGTTTCCATTCACATGCTATGTGCAATAAAGTATGCAGAGAATCAGATGGACTACAGTCGGTAATTGTAGAACTATAAAGTGCACCTATATAGTACCTGGAGCTGACAGAATGGACATTGTGTGTAGACACAAGTAGGTGTCCCTAACGAAGTGGCTGGACAGTGTAGAACAGCCCTGTGGATCCTACTGGAAAACAGACTAGTACCGTCATATCCAAAAGTTTGACCCACCCAGTCAAATGACGTTTTGTGGATTTTCCACAGAGAAGAAACTGAAATATGGCCACTTGAAAAAACCAACAAAACTAGCAATTTGCCTGGGGTGCCCCGACTTTTGATCACAAATGCAGGAATCTGTTAACATTTAAGACGACTAGCTGACATTTTCCAATTTGCAGTAGGTGTCTGTATGAGTGGTGCTTTGACTTCGGTATATTTGCACCCCCCACCCCAATTCAGCACCACTGCCAAATGAACAGCTCCTGTTAGGGGGCGGGGGCTTTTTACTAGTCCATACAAACCTACACAGACCTTGGCATTTGTTGGGCACACACCCTTTTCACCTCGGCCGACAGCACTCGTTCAACTGTCAACTCTTGTTTTTCCATGGCAGGACCTAGGTGGCCTCGCGGGACAAATGCATGTTGATAGAGTGATGTTCAAAGCTCCTAATGACCAAACAAACTAGGAGCTTTGATAAGGTAGTGCTGAAGTCCACCTATTTGCTCATCACTCGCTACAGGAAACCCCGAGCCAAAGACCAAAATCATACAGTGTCCCGCTCCATGGAGCAGGTAAGTTGTTCCAAAGTGGGGAAGGTGGAAAGTAATAAAAAGCCAGGCTACGGAGGTAGGGTCGGATTAATGAACACTGACCGGATTAATGATGATTTGGTAGTTATGAGCAATAGCCTTTTTTTACGAGCTCCCCCCAGCAATTAATTAACCCAAAAGTGCGATATAATGAGTTGCTGATGTAAATCCAACTCAAACACATGACTCATCTTTTATTCAGGCATTCTCACGCTACCTCTCCTCTTTATTGGTCTATTGTCTCTGCCTCCCACTGCCTGGTCATTGATCTAAAAGACCTACGTGGCCGTCCTCAGCTGTAAATAGCGCCTTTTGTAGTAAGCCCCATAACCACACATCTCATTAGGCTGGGTCAGGACAAGGGCCCACCACCTACTGAAGAACAGCCAGTTTCACTAGCACACTAGGACTGAAATCTCTACATATATTGCTAATATTTAGGCTCTTAAAAATAAAGGTTCCTATGATTCCAGGCTTGGACGTTCCAGGAAAATTGGTATAGAATATTGGCCTTCATTGGTATAGACACTTTACATCATGTGGAGGTTCTTGGAAAAGGTTCTTCACCACTGTATATCTCATTTACTAAAATGATACATTAGAAGCATCCATTTAAAGGTTCTTCAGGGAAACAAACTTGGTTCTCTATTGTGTCATCCAATGACCTCAATGAATTCAGGCCTACGCCCTGACCTTCAGAAGGCCTGCAGGTCAAACTCAAACAGGTTCCCACCCCCTCACCCGACCTGTGGGGGCACTGAGAGTATGTTTCTGGTCCTGTTTGAAGCACTCCATCCATAAAACCTCAAAATGAGGTCAGCAAATAAGCAATAACTCACTCATTTGCTTTGCTTGAACATACAATTCCACTGCCAAATATGGAATCTTGTGTGGAGGTCCTTCAAACCCTAAAACCTCCACACATTAAAGGAACATCTATAGATCCATACCGTGAAGAAACCAAAGAAGTTTCTTTTATAACACTGTTCATTCCCTTTGGCACCATTGGTTTTAAGACCGGTCATGTCCTGCCTCATTAGAGGAGGCAAAAGGATGTGTGATGGGGTGATTACTGCAGTCCTTGGGTCCAGACACACAGGAAATGGATAAAACCACAGAACATTTCCAGATGCCTCATATCCTGTATGTCAGCTTGGTCAGTTATAGTTTGCGGCTTGGGAGCCTGCCTTACCCTACATGTACTTTAATTTAATTAGGAGGTAAATGTAAATGTGCATGCAGCTGTAAATGAGCAGTTTCCGGTTCTTCAGCATCTGCTCCACCATTTGTAGAAGCGACCTCATCAACATAGGTTAATAAAGCTGATTTAGCTTACTCCAGTCATGCCAAGTCTTGGAGGAGACAAAAGGTAAGGCCAGTTTTCCTCTATATGGAATGTATATTCAAGCACTTTGACTTAGAGACAAGCAGGAAACATGTCCTACAACAGCACAGCTTTTTGAGAACTTGATATTACCTGCTGAACTGGTCTACATGTACAAATATGAAAAGATAAACATACAAACAAACAAACTCATTTGATTTAAGCATCAAGGCCTGCTGTCTAATTATGACCTGAGTCTAATCTAGTCAGATCCATCTACCTTGTAGCTATGGTTCCTCTGAAACCTGACTTCATCTGTGTAACTCAATCTAGAAACATCTTCATCAGCATGAAGATCTTTAGGAATAGTAGGATGCACGCAAAGCAGAACCAAGCCAGAACCCATTGCCAGTTTCTTAGGTAACTGTATAATTACTGGAGCCATTGATGAAGATGGGGAAAATGCTTAATTTAAGAAAACATCCCCAGATTTTCAAAAAAATTAAACTGAAGTTTCAAGTATTCATGACATTGTGTTTCACTGGGGCCATAAGTATTAAGTGGCACAGAAGCCAAATTCCCTTAGGCACTCATTAGCATGAGGAAGATCAGACAATGCAGTACTGAAAAAACCAAAAGTGTGATTAAGAAGCACCTCCAATACAGTGTGAAATACGGCCAAAGAAGCAGAATAAAAAGATTATGGTAGCATTCTGGGGTAATCAAGTCTCCAAAACTACAGTTAGATGGCAACAAACTATTCGGATGGCATAACAGAACTTGCTACTGGTACTTTCCCACTGAATAATGGGCTCGACTCGACTGGACTTTACTTTTGGTACCAGCTGTTCTGTTTACCGCTGGAGATGTAGTTGGTCCCTTAGCTGGTCTTAGTGATGCTGCATGGAACTGCATTATGCTGAGTCTGATGGCAATAATATTAAACACTGCTGAAACAAACAGGATGACAAGTTTATGTCTACCTGTTTGCTGGTGTTAGCAAATGTGTTTCGGCTAGTAGTGACGATTGTCTCTGACCAATCTGTTTTAATGTCGTCTTTTGGCTCAGCTCCCTTAGTCCCTCAGCTCAGAAAATAGTTCCAGGTAACAGGTACTAGCTCAGCCTAAGGGCAAACCAAAGAAGGCAAGCAGAATCTGGGAGAGTCTGTACCATGCAGTGGAAAAGTGGATTGATCAGATTCTATGAACAGATGGGACAGGGATAGAGTTTTTTTATTTTTAAAAGAAGGCTGGGTAGATGAAAATACCGTGGATGATCTGGGAAGTTTAAGGGCTGGAATTCCTCCAAAGGCCCAGGGATCCTTGTTAGGATAAATGGCACCATGAAGCATCAGGATATTTTTTTTTAAATAGAGATCTGAATATTTTAAATAGAGATCTGAATATTTTAAATAGAGATCTGAATACATTTACATTTAGTTATTCGTTTTACAGGTAGGCCAGTGCAGTGTTAGGAGTCTTGCCCAAGGACTCTTATTGGTGTAGCTCAGCATTTACTATCTAGACTGGGATTTGAACCCCTGTCTCCCACATGAGGTGGTAGCTTTCTGGTGAGTAGTGGTATAAACCTCTGAATATTTTAAATAGAGATCTGAGAATTTTAAACAGACATCTGAATGCCACTGAAAAAAGCTAGAACTGGCTCTTCCGGCAGAACACTGATCCAGATATCTGTTTAAATCCATAAAAAAAATGATACAATGTCCACAGAATCAAGCATTTACATATGACACATGTAAATGCTCTGTATGAGAGCTCAGATGTACATTTGAGATCTCCTATCTCTGGTAACCCCTCGGCTGTTCCTACAGCTATCAGCGATGCTTGTCTTCTCAGGTGAGCCAAGCAAAATCTGCAATGGAAAGCAATGTCAGTTTGAATTAAGTCTCCACATGTTCAGTGAGGTTCACCACAGGGACAGTTCTGCTCCCATCTTTAAAAAGTCATCAGCCATCAAGCAGGCAAAGGGGAAAACCATCTGCGCAAAATCACAATAGCAAGTTTGTAAAAGGTAATGACAGCTCGTTTTGGAAATGGAGCGTCAACACCAATTAATGGTTTCACTGAGCAGAGCTGAGCAGAATCTGAGTCAACGTTTGGCACGGAGCGAGCTCTTAACGAGAGTTCACACCCTCACCGCCGACTTTCTCTCTCTGACCTTTTGAAACATTAAGTATGCCACAAGAAGTTATTAGATCACCGTACAGTAGATCATATTGTAGGAGCCAAATCTTATGGCTGGTTAAATGAGCCCTCAGTAACCCCAAGTGCTTATAGGGGCATATGTCCATGTGTGCTGGGGCATGAACTCGTGCGTCAGGATTCCGCATCCATGCGTCTGGCATACGCACACACACTCCAAGGCCATCTCCTTTTCTCCTGCATGGACAACGGAATGGGCAGGACTAGCATGTGACCTTTTCATGGCTCGAGAAGCGCTCAGGAGCACTTCCTCACTTTTTACGTATTTGTTTAAAGGTATGGGTTCTCTGCATTCGGGCCTTGTCTTACAATCAACAGTATATCAGTGTGCTCAGAGAGAAAAACCAACACTGAGAGTTTCAGAGCTTTCCATGAGGCCTGGCTTGCTGTATTATTACGAAGCTGGTTTTCTCCCAGGTCGCTTTGCGGTAGGAAGCATACCTTTTACATATAATCATTAAAATAATACATTACTAATGTATCACCACAGCAGTGACCTGGTTTCCTGCTGCTAGGTCAGAAACAGGAAATTAGTTTAGGCCTTTATACATAAAACATGTCTTACAGTGTCTAACATGAGCCATTGAAAACCTTTTGAGGGACTTCCAGACCTCCTGTGCCTGAACATAATGGAGAGTGGGGAAGTTGGGTCATCATGGTTTGACGGGAACAGTTTACAGTGCTTACAATTTTCTATCATGACGCTTACAATGAAAACTTAGTTCCAGGCAAACCTAGACCCTAGTTTCTGTATATAAGCCATACTAACACATAACTACCAATAACGGCCATACGTTATGTTAATTAGATAATTCAAGCACATATGTAGTGATGTCCATTTGATCACAAATTACTGATATGGAAATATGGTATGGTATGGTAATTCATGTCATCCATTTTTTTTCTCAAGTTTCTGTGTAAAGTCATTCAGAACATTCCCGCCTAGATCTCGGAAGACGAGTCATATAGTCGTCATATTGTAGTCATGTAAGGGGCCCAGTGTCTATGAATTTTTTTGTCTATAAAAGCCAATACATTTTTAAAAGCCAATACATTTTTGGCTATACATCATCAAAATTGTGAGAGTTTCATACATTTAAATAAATTTAAACTAACACTACTGCAGTATTCAGCCATTCAAGCAATACCATTCAAACCATCAAGCTTCTATCACATGTGGCTTTGAGACTGGAGTTTAAGATGCTGGTATTATTATATAATAAGCTCATCTGACCAAATATTAGTCACCTGTGTTTAAGGTGGAAGTAACTTCAGGCTCCTGCAGATGGCAAGGTGTGGAATGAAATTTATAGATTGAGAAGAAACGGATGCAGGAAGCCTTGGAGTGATTCTGGATGGCCAGTTATCGTTCTCGGCTTATATAGCGAACCTGACTCTGTCATGCAGATTCCTCCTCTACAACATCCGGAGGATACGACCCTTCCTCTCTCAGGAAGCCACCCAGCTGCTGGTCCAGTCTCTGGTCATTTCAAGGCTAGACTACTGCAACTCGCTCCTGGCTGGTCTTCCTCTGCGGGCCATCAGGCCCTTGCAACTTGTTCAGAACGCTGCAGCCCATCTCATCTTCAGTCTTCCAAAGTTCACCCACGTCACTCCACTGCTGCGCTCCCTTCATTGGCTTCCTGTTGTTGCCCGCATCAGGTTTAAAACTCTGATGCTGGCCTACAAAGCCAAGAATGGACCAGCGCCTCCCTACCTTATGGCAATGGTGAAGAGTCGAACTGTACCTCGAGCCCTTCGTGCTTCAAGTACAGCTCGTCTCGAACCACCATCCCTGAGGACTCATGGAAGACAAGCGTCCAGACTCTTCTCTGTCCTGGCTCCCAGATGGTGGAATGAACTCCCACTGGGCGTCAGAACAGCGGAGTCTCTCGCAGTCTTCAAACGCAGACTGAAGACCCATCTCTTTGTAATGCACTTAAGTGAGTGAGCTCTAGTAGTGGTGTAAATTGTGTTTATGGTGGTGCACTTATAATGACCTTTTCTCCTCTATAGGAATGAGCACTGGGCTGGGGTAGCCAGGTAATGCTCTACTTGCTCTATGTCTGTGTATTAATCTCTAGGTACCAGCACTGGCCCCTGTTCGGGCAGTATCTGAGCTTGTGGTGAGTTTTAGGCTCTAAACTTCCTCTACTAGCTGGAATATTATCCAACGGAACACTAAGCGCGGTTGTAAGTTGCTCTGGATAAGAGCATCTGCTAAATACCTTAAATGTAAATGTAAACGGCACAGAGCAGTGAGTTTCTCAGTGGAGAAAATGGGTCTCAAAGCAGATATTAATGACTGGCAAACAGGGGTGACTGCATTTAAGCCATAATGTGAAGGAAGTAGCTGAATCTGCAGGTGTATGGAAGCATAGTCATACGGGTCTACCAGCAGTGGCTAAAATCCCAGTTTACAGAGAATTCTCCTCAGACTTGTGCCAGGGAAGGCATCCACCAAATCTGGCCCAACTGCACAATGCTTAGATGTCTGAACGTTAATGTGGCCCACATCCAGAAACATGTCCAGTACATGCCAAATCCAATCACAGCTGTTATTCGTGTTCATGAAGGTATTAAACACTATTAGGCAGGTTTTATTCACAGGTGACTAATTTCATTGTCTGGTAAGAAGCTTATTATGTATTACTATAATATTATATGGTGTTATAATATTATATAGTATTATAGGACATGCTTAACAAAAATTAATTTAAACAACTTTGTACAAAGTTTTATTTATATATATAATTATATATATATAATAATATATATATTTTTTTTTATAATATATTTAAATATTATAAAATTGACCTACAGGTTGTACCTAAGGTGACTTGAATTAATTTTGCCACAAAGAAATACAGCTTAGACCTGGTGTGCCTAATATGGTCATGACATTGACTACACAGTGAAGAATGACTTCAGATGGCTATTGCATAGAAACCAGTGGTGAACACACACATAGACATACACATACATGCACACACACATTTACACATATATACACATTTCTTCATCTCAAAATCTAAGATATAATATACACATTTCATAATTGCTTCCTTTGTGAAAGCTTTTAGAGGCAGTAAGTGTTTCGGCTGTCTGATCTGTACCGTCACCGCTGTAAACAAACTTCTCTAGAGATGACATCAAACTGACTTCGACTAAATGAATGATTTATGTACATAGAAATAGTGAGAGATGCTCCATTAAGACCACAGGGGATAAAGGGCTGCGAGGAAAGCAGTCTAAGTTTAAGTGAATGGCAGAGACTCCAGCAGGGCCTGACACAGTTTGACAACATCACAGACAGCAGAGATGTTCAGGCAGGAAACACAGCCCCACCCCCTCAGTGGAAATCATATGGGTTGTGCAAAGCTGGGCATGACTGACAACTGACAGAACGCTCAAAGGCTCAGCAGTGCTCCCGCAGTCACATTTGATTAGACTCTGCAGCCTACAAGACCTGCCTGATGACCATCAGCAGACTGCTGCACGCTGAACAGGCACGCTAATCACGCAGGGCAACTCGGCTCACTTCTGGAAGACTATGAATTTATGCTTTTTAATAAACGAAAAAACTCATTGTCAAAAGAATAGATGCGCAAATCGCTCAGAACGAATCAACAGACAAGAATTGAACTTGGTGGATAGGTTTGACATCGTGAGGCATGCTAACACTGCAAAATCAGCAGGAACTGTGTGAGAATATTCAAGCTGCATGTCATGGATGATCGTAGGACATGATTAGGAACCTCTACAAGTTTAGGTATTTAACCATCTACAGTGCTACAGAAAAATGTCTGTGTTTGTGCTAGCACCTGAAACAACAACAACAACAACAACAACAACAACAACAAGCAGCTAATATGCCGCCTTCAAAACTGCATCAGATCCTCTAATAAGCATTTAGTGGTGTTGAAAGAAATGGTGATTGTTACACTACAGAGTTACAATGGTAACTGTATTGCTACCATTACAGTGTTTACATTGGCAAACGTGCTCCATTTTTGGAACATGTTCAGGCATCAAAGTTGCAAAGTACTATTAACTTTATTAAATGAAGCTAAATTAATTAGAAGTTATACATCTAGTTTTTTAATACAGGTCAGATAGAATGCACATTAATAAAACTTTAGCCACGGCTACTCAGCCTTAAAAACCTCCAAAATGGAACTTTACATGAGGGTAAAAGATTTAAAAGAAGATTCTAAGCAATTCTGGATGAACTATATCGGTCTGCCCATCATGAATATTCACTAATTTGACAAAGTAACTTAAGCTTTTAAACTGTGAATTATTATTATTTTTTAATTAATATATATTAGAAGTGGACGGTATGGCAAAAATAAGATATTGTAATACATTAAGAGTATCATCTCAGAAGTTTAAACTGTTAAGTGTAAGTCTGTAGAGTCTTAAAGATAATTAAAAACGTCCATTTAGTTGGGGGTGTCAAAACCTTTGCCCGGTAATGTCAGTTTATAGAATAACACCACCTCAGAGGTTGAATTGCATATCATTTTAAAATATTGCACACCTTTTATTAAAGATTGGCTCAAATGGTTATCAAGAACTTCACATTTTCTCTCAGTCTACAACAAATTACAGCAAAAACATACTTGTCCCTTTTCAATAGATAAAATGATAAAACATTTTCTGCATCTGCGTTATACAGATGTTTAAAATACATTTACACTTTTTAAATAGTTCAATAATGGGTTTTGAAAATAACGGAAAGAAGATGTTCATTTCATGTGTTGATGCTGTAATGCAAAAGATAAAGCAAGTTAAGGCAAGATGAAATAAACTTCAAGTACGTCTGCCCTCTTGTGGTTCTGAGTGGAAATGCGCTATTGTTCGTCCTCTCCCCAGCCCTCTTCAGAAAATATATCAGTCTGACGTTTCTTAAAATTGCTTCTGAAATCCTCGTCAAAGTGCTCCAAGTCATCCTCCCTGAAAATGCCCTGATAAAAACAAAATAAAAATTCTCACACTCATAGTTATGCAGTAGTAGTAGTATAAGTAATGAAGTCTTTTTACCTTTGGTAGGTACCCCAGGAGTTTTGTAGCATGTTCTTTGAGGAGCTTCTTTCTTTCCTCCTCGATGATCTGACGGCGCAGGGCTTGTCTCTCCTGCTCCATTGCTTGCTCCTCTGCCTCGCGCTCCTATACAAAAGGTTTATTACATTTATTAAACATCAAAACTGTCATATGAGGCGCTGAGGTTCCTAATGGTGTCCTGTAATGATTGACAGCAGGCCTTCTGGATGTGTGACACATGACAACAAAAAAGTGGGACTTGCCACTGAAGAGGACCCGCTGCCATTCTGAGTCACTCTATTTGTGCAACGAGGAGGGTATCGCCTCTGACCAAAACTTAGAGAGGCCCTCTAGTCGGGGGACAACTGGCAAACTTTGTGCTGGATTCCACTTAGGGAGATCTAACATGTTGATGCATGTTGACTCTCTCAACTACCTTACTGACCTCAGAAATCTTGACACATTTCAAATATTGTAAAGATATCAAGTGATTTTTTTAGTTTTGCCATAACATCAAATACTGTCCTTCAAACCTTCTAAAGTAATCTTACTGGTAATCATTTTGGACAAATTAGCTATTACTATAACACCACACTACAGCTGCAGAAGCAAATCTGGTTTAATCTGAGCCTCACCTTGTCAGCCAGGTACTGTTGCCGCCTTTCCTCAATCAGCTTCTCTACGGCACGCTTGTGCTCCTGCTGTTTCATTCGCCGTTTTTGCGCGTTCATCTGCTCGATGCGGTCATCCTCTGCAAACTTGGCAAGCATCATTTGCCTGAACGCCTCTTCCTCCTCTTTTTCGGCCTGCTGTCGCAGCTGCTTGAAGGCCAGCTGCTCCCGACACGTCTGCTGCAGCTCCAGTCTCTGACGGATCCTTCGCTCCATTTCCTCCTGAGGAAGTGAAAGTGAAAAGATGAGAGACTGCTGCATCAGTCTATCCTTATTTCGTGTCCAGCTTCTTTAACACTTTGCCCTCCATAAATGCAATGTTAAGGACGGCTTCTCACAATTTCTTTTTTTCTGGCAGCCTCTGCTTGCTCCTCCAGGTACAGCTCCTCCTGGACTCGTTCCATCTCCTCACGCTGCTGCCGTTCCATTTCGATCTTGTCGCTAAGCTAAAAAGGGGGGAGCACAGAAATTAATTTATAAACCAACCACAACGTAATCTAAAGCATTAAATGTCTGATTAGAAGATTATCAGGTCTGTAACTCTATAGCTCTGCTGTAAGTATAGATTATGGTTATGGCTTGAAGCAACTGGTTTTGGACCACCTACTATCTTTTGGAGGTTCTCTTTGGCCTTCTCTCTCTTTCTAGCACTAGCCATCCTGTCCTCTTCCTTCCTCTGCTGGTACTTAGCAAACTCCAGAATTCTTCGGTTCTCCTCTTCCATTTTTTCTCGCTCCATGCGCCTCCATTCAGCTTGCTGCTTCTTGAACTCCTCAATGTATCTTTGTGTGGCTGTGATTTTTTCAAAACGAAGCTGACGTGCCCTGAAAATAAAGCACACCCTTTTAAATCCATGCCAGACTCCAGAACAGATATTTCTGATTGTGCTGTTAAATCAAAAAAAATGTTTTTCCTCTTTTTCTCAAGGCAGCCCAACACACTGCGCCCAATGTTTCAAAAGCAGCATCTTAAGTTCATCTTGAATAGCACAGAGAGTGTTCAGTGTGATGCACACTATCATTTAGGAATCGTCTTTGAGCTGAGAGACTTTCGGGACATCTAGCTCTGATCTTCTGTGGCGTTAGAGTTGCTTAGTGAATTTGGTTTCTTATGGCCTATACACTTTGATGCCGCAGATCTACTTACAGTTTACGGCTCTAGAAACCATAATTACTGATAGAAAGTAATTGTCATGACTTCAAAAAACAATCGCACATTTTACTGTATTCCCTACTGCCAAAAACCCTGACCCAAGAAATCAGCTCATTAACAGTGAGTTTCTTATAGCAGGAAAAGTACCAAAATGTGCACAACAGTGTCTCCAAGACGAGGGTTGAAAATGTTATAAAATGGGGCTTTTGAACTAAAAAAAAAAATTAAATAAACAGGGATATATTGGGGGGAATTTCACTGCAAAATGCACTTGTTATGATGCAAGCGAAGACTGAGTGGTTTGGGTTTATGAGACTTAGAGTCAGAACAGTTCACAGTGATTATGACAGGAATCACACATCAGCATGTAATGCCTCTACAGCACAGAAAGTGTGTATATAAAACAGTTACAAATATGTTTGGAGATATGGTCTGGCCCAAATGCATTAAATAGGTGAGAGACACATGCATGGCTTTGTAAGCCAAATGTGGTATTTTTCATCAACATTACATCAGAAGACATGTAGTTTTTTTTGTTTAATAATTAGAATAACTACATTTTACCATTTATCACCTCTGGTTCCCATCACTACAACTCTAAGAACATTTGAGTTGGTTAGTAATTTCCCTGCAATCAAACATTTCAAAAGAAACCACTCTAAATGTGTTTGTGTATATGTGTATATCTTAGCAATAGAATTACATAGAAATTTAGAAATAACCAAGGAAATCCCCATTAAAGATTTAGCAGGTGACCCGCCAAACAGGACACCACCACCAGGGTAAAGTCCCTTTAGATTTTCAGTATTAAGTGTCTATTTTAGTAAACCTGCTCCATAAAGTACCTAATACTACTGTAGGAACTGATTTTGCTTTATCATGTGTACAATTCATAATTCAACTGTAAAAAAAAAATAGAATTAAAAATAAAAATTATATCTCACATCTGATCCTCTTCGTAGATCTTCCGCACGATTTCATCCACCACCAGTTTTTCCTTAAGGAACTCCTCATAGGCCTCCTGCCTCTTCTGTTCTTTCTCTTCCAGCTGTTGCTCAAGCTCCTGCTGGTAGCGGACCAACTCTTCATACCGCCTCCGCTCCTGCTTCTCCTTCTCCACAGCTGCCAGCTCCTGCTCACTCTTCAGTTTTCGGGCAATACTAGCTTCCTCCCTCTGAAATTTCACCAAAACCAAAACTCTGAATACAAAGACGGCATGCATGCTGTATCAACCCTGCTCCCCACTTTGAGCAGGTCAAAATTAGTTCAACTGTTCATACTCACCATGGTTTCATATCTCATGGCCTCCTTCTCGGCTATCTGTGCAGCCCTTTCTCTGTTCAGGTAAGCTGACTTCAGCTTCGCCTCCAGCTCACGAAGTTCCACACTACACATTGATTGGGCATTGTTAATATATTGAAAACACACTGACAGTTGTCACAATTCATGGGCATTGCTGTTTGACCTGTTTTCTTTGATGTACTGTCTCAATTTTTCATCCCGCGTTTTCTCGTAAGTGATGCGAGCCAGTTCCTTAGCCATCCTCTCCTCCTGCTCCAGCTGCTTCTCCTTGAAAATTCTTTCTTGCTCTGCCTGCGGAAATAAAACCGACATTATCTTCTACTAAAAAAGGAAACCATCTCATGGTGAAATTGTGTGGTTATTTGGAAGGAATAGAGAGAAAAGAAAAAAAATATATATATAAATATATATATATAATAAAACCAACCTTCACGTAAGCCTCCTCAATTTGTCTCTCATACTCTTCATCCTGCATTTTGCGCATAAATATTTTCCTCTCAAACCTTTCCTCACTCTTCAGGTTGGCTTGCATCTGCTTGTCCCTGGCCACCTGTCTGGCTTGATCCTCACGCTGCTCCTCCAACCTTCGACCTTCCATGACCATCCTCTGGTGATGGCTGTGTGACATGTTGCGCCTCTGACTCATGGAAGCCTGAATACAAGCCACATGAACACATGAGAACCCATGAGAACAAGTCAAGCAAAGCCTGCCAACAGTACTTTCAGAAACACAGTAACCACATGCTAGAAACCCACCTGAGACCCTCTAATAAATTATTTACTTCTTGAGTCAGCTGATTCATTTATCATTTTTACAACATCATTTCAAAGTCTTCATTTTTTTTTACAGCTTCTTACAAACTGTTTGATATTGAAACTTGCAACACCAAAAAAAAAGTCATCACAAAATCATTTTATAGAGGTATCTACAATAAACTCATATGAAAACCATAAAATAGCAACCCTACATGTTTCAGCACTACTGTAACTATGTTGGTTGGATAGATTTTTAAAAATATTTAATGGGTTAAAATGTCTTTAGAGCTGTATAGATTGTACTAAAAACCTGAAGCCTATGCAAAATAGTGATCTGGCTTATTCAGTGCAACCGAGCTCTAAAAAAAAAGCCTGATACAAACAATGAAAAGGATGCAGATGTTTTTGGTTTTAGTGGTAAAAGAGGAAACAGAATAGTTGATTGGAGTGTTGTTTCTTCGATTATTAATTATGAAATAATAAAGAATAATACAAGTAATTAATTAAATAGTAACTGGCGAGCACGGCTAGCATGGCTACCTGTTACACAATAGGGACTGACCAACCCGTAGAGCAGTCTTCCGCAGCATTTGTGGAAGTTCAGAAAGGTCTTATTTGCAAAAAGGTCTTATTTGATAAAAATCAATTTTAGCATCACCGAAGCATGAAGACACTCATGTCTATTCAAAACTGATCTGCACTGAGCTAAACATGACTAACAGAAAGCTCATATAAAAGCTCTGCCAGAGACGTTAACCAGCGCCAGCCCGTCACAGGTGCCGCTGCCGGCTAATCGCGCTAGCTGGAAACACCCGCCTCGGATTTGAAAACGCAGTAAGACGGAAACTGAAGCAGTAAAGTAAGAAAAACGCTGAACATTATTTACCATCCTCGCCAAGCTGCGAGTAGATCCCTCCGTAGGTCAGCACTGTCAGGAACGCGAACGGAGCAACAAACAACCGCTTTCATTTGTTTGTAACTCGTCGTTGTGGAAACGAAGCCCTTCCGAACTTACCAATAAAGTCGATTACGATTGGTCGAGACAAACTTCTTTCGGCGACGCTGATTGGCTGGTTGAAAGCGCGCCAACAAATTTTCCAAATTTTCCTTGCGAGAGGAATTGCCAGTTTTCTTTACATACTGATGTTTTTAGTATTAAAACGTAATTTATTTTAGCATTTTGGCATAAGCATACCTGCAATTTTCGTTTAATTTAATACCAAGTAATGCACTGCAAATGCATTAAAGAGTCAAATAAATATTTATTTATTTATTTATTTATTTATTTATTCTTAAAATTTGTTGTCCCAGCCTGGAAATCCATCCAGGGAAACTACTTTTCTGTTTTTAAAACAAACAAGGACACGTGCCAATTTTAATTAATTAATAGGTAATTAATTAATTAGGAGATAAACCAAAGTTTTATTGTGGGTTGTGTTAAGCTAATCTTGAACATGGACTAATCGTCATTTTAAAGCCCCCAGAGAATGTTGACAGGATCAGTTGTTTGACTGATTATTTAAAGAACATAAAAAGTCTTCTAAAAAGTCTACACACCATATGCAAGCCATATAATATACATATTACACAAATGAATTGATTTTGGTGGTGTACTATTACTGACATACTATGGTTTTAGCTCCAGCTCACAGTGTTGAATGGAAAGTCGAGTCATCTAAGACAAATCTTGTTATTAAGTCAGCTGATCTGATTCACTGACAAGAACTAGAATGGCCTTTAATATAAATCAGCAATTTCAAAACGAGAATTAAGATACTACATCAACTAGATACAGATCATTTTAAGTGTTGCCAAGTGTTATGACCCATCTAAGGTAGACCCCAACATGAATATGTGTCAGTCAACCCTCCGACTGCCAACACACCAAACACCGCATACTAGTGTCAAGAGTTTTCTTGAAATGATAAAAGCTATAGGTCTCAGGAGTGGTTGCCTAACTCCCTAATCATGAGCAAAGACAAAGCTCAATAAATAGCATGCTCGTCCATGCATGTTCGGCAGGGTTCCAGCATTTCAAATATGGCCAGTCCATTTCATAACCCAGTTTTTTTCCTTTTGAGCCATTGCTTGGTGGATTTACTTTTATGTTTGGAATTATTATCCTGGAGGTCCACTTCTTCAGCTACAACTTTCATTCACCAGATGATCTCATATTCTCTTCAAACACTGTCTGGTATGAAAGAGAACTAATAGTTAAGTCTATGGCTGGATGTTGGTCAAGTCCTGAGACAGCAAAGCGGCTCCAAACCATAACTTTTTGCCACCATGCTTTACAGTTTGTATGAGGTTCTTTTGATCAAATACAGTTTTTAGTTTTGACTTGAAGTACAGTAACCAAGGAACTCTACCTTTGACTCATCTGTCCACATCACACTGTTGCAGATGTTCCGGTTCTTGCCCAAACTTTAATCTTCCCTGATGTTCTTTCTAGACAGCAGAGGCTTCTTTGTGGTGCACCTCCCGTATAGATACAATATGTGTAGTCTCTTTCTAATGATAGACGCTTGCACTTTGACATCACCTGGCAAAGAATGACATCTTGGCAAGAGAAAACATCTTACATTTACTTAATATATGTTTCTCATTTCAGATTGTTGTAAGCTTCAGGGTTGGTATCAGTACTGGCCCTTGTTTGGGCATTGTCTGAGCTCATGGTGAGTTTTAAGCTCTAACCTGGGACATTAGGCTCTAACCTGAGACACAACCTGAACTAGTTGGAAATATTATCCAACAGCATGGTTGTAAGTTGCTCTGGATAAGAGAGTCTGCTAAATGCCTTAAATGTAAATGTAAACCTATTTTCTAGTAATTTTTACTACAGCTTTACTAGTTTAATAAGTCACATTATCTCCCTGGACCGGCAGATTAAAGTATTGTTCAAGCATATTTCTTAATATTAGCAAAATAATCTGCCAATGCGGAGAAACAATATGGCCTATATCTCTTACACCAACTATTAAAACTATATGACGTATAACCTAAATATAAGATCATTTTACTTTACTTGCTATTATATGTGTGTTTTTATTTATTTATTTTTTTTGACAATCTATTTATTGATTTTTGCTAAGTAATACAAAAACAGACAGAAGAAAGCACAGGTAATTATGTAGCAGTTCCCAACAGAAAAACAGAGAAAATAATAAAAATAGAGAAAAATAGAAAAATAAATCAATTAATAATGACAATACTTGTAATATGATAAATTAGTATAATGATTGTATATTAAGTCAGTCAGGCTGTGTTACAAGAGTCAGTTAAGGGACAAAAGCATGAGATATAAGAATATAAGAGATTAAGGGAGGATGCAATTTGGACATACTCAGAAAAGGGTCCCATTTTTTGGTAGTCCAGCAAGAGTCACGTCACGTCACGTCACGTCACGTCAGATAGATCGATAGATTTACAACAGATGATGTCACAAAGCAGCTTTACAAAGAATCAGGTGTTCAAGCCCCCAATGAGCAAGCCCAGGGTGACAGAGGTAAGGACAAACTCCCTCGGTTCAAAAGGAAGAAACCTCGAGAGGAACCAAGACTCAAAAGGGGAACCCATCCTCCTCAGGCCAACACCAGATACAAGACAAGCAAAGGAAAGGAGTGTTCAGTGTTTGTAAGGTAGAGGAATGAATGTCTGATTAGTCTGTAGTTAAGTAGTTGGGTCATCAGGTGGGTCAGCAGGACACAAGCCAAGCTTCCACAGTGCAGGACAGCCAGGAGCTCCGTGATGGTTAAAGGCATCAGTGGCTCCCAGTCAGAGCAGATGTAGCAACAGCATCAGGCCACACAGGATGGGCAGCAGTTCAGCTCATACAAAGAGAACAGACAGACTGTTAGCTCTAAAGAGCTACCTACAGATCATGTGATGAAATATTTATGGTTCTTAGAGACCTCTTGTAGCATCTTACGCTCTGCTCTTCAGTTAAATTTGCTGGGGTGGCCTGGCCTGGACAAGTTGGCAGTGCTTTTATATATGTTCTCCAGATGCTCATTCCAGATTGTGTAATGATTAATTTCCAATGTTATAGAAACCTTCCTAAATCACATCCCAGACTCCTTGGCATTCCGCCTTTTTATCTGACGGCCTCTGAGAGGTTCTTTTTATCAGGGCATCATAGTACTACACAGTCCAATTACAAAGAGCAAACCAAGTTGATACATTTGAAGTAGTGATGTATGGTAAGTAGGGATATTCTTGGTTTTTCCACATAGGAAGTTCAATTTATTTCATTTATATAAAAAGCATTTCAGCTGATTTCAATTATACTGTATTAAGGATTCATATTGAATTCAGTTATATAAGGACAAATTGTTCATTTAAAATTTCACGTGCTATATTCAATTCCATTTATCTATCAACATTGTTTAAATAAACAAACAAACAAAAAAAATTCTTCACATATGCTATAGATGCAGGAAAATATAATCCATTTATTACATTATACTGCAAACTTCAAACTGTACTGCCATTACTTTGACATGTGTTCGTGCCAGACCATTACTGACTTTGGTTTGGCCATGAGATCATTAGGACTGCATATTCATTAGGACTACATACATGCATTGGTTGCTGCTAGTAAATCGTTTAAGGACACATGCACGAACTGACTCATGTTTTTCAGGAACCCTCAGGAGTTTCAGGAGTATCAGGAGTTTTGATATTGCCTCACCAAATAAAGCAAAGTCAGAAACAACATAGTTTTAACTCACTGATAAAATGAGCTTTTATTTTATTCAGTTTTATACAAATACTCACTCGCTGGCTTTTCAACATACGACTTAATAGATAAAAAAAGCATAATACATTCAATTTCTCTTCCTATATTACATTACATTTCAGTTTTGACACTAAGACCATCTCGACTAACTGGAATTCTCAACGTGTGGCATTATACTTGATGTTGTAATCAGACATGCCATCCACAGCACAGATGGAGAAACTGAGCCTGGTTGAAGCTGTACAGTAAGCATACCCTTTCTCAAAGGCTACTTGTTGAGGTGCTGAGCGAACGTGAAGATGAACACCATGGTTTGTCCTAACAGCAAAACTAGGGTTGATGGCACTAAAGCACAGTCCTTGTGGAAGCAATATTTTCAATTGGGCTATAAAAAGAAAAGATACTTGTATATTTACAAAGTTCAAGTTTGTATTTCTACAATATCAGAAAAGTGCATTAACAATAATGGAGATAGATCATTCTCTCAAGGAGGAGAGATGAATTCTTATGAAGGAGCAAAATACCCTGCTAGGGCAATGTGGATGCACTGTCATTTCGGAATACCACAGGAGGACATTCTGCTGAAACACTGTGGACAAACATCAAAACACTAGTCATTTTCATAACAATAAATTATAAACACTGCAAAAACAAGGAGCTAGTTACACCAGTGCCTAATATTACTTCTTACAGTCCTGTGCAAAAGTTAGGGACCACCCTTTATTACATTTTTTCATTTCCAGCGGGCATTATGTACAAGTTATTCATTTCTCAGGAGATATTGGTGGATTAGATAAAAAAATAAAGCACATCAATCAAATATGGAGACGTTCAAGGAGTGAAAGAAATGTGTTTTCAAAACTGGTGGGACTCCAAGCAACCATGGAGAGGAAGTAAGCCCAGTCTTACTTTGGATCTGAAAACATCCCCAGGAGTTTCTGTCCATTAATCCACTCACACAAGAGAACTCAGCGCTATGGGTCTGAAGGGATGTGTAGCTGTCACATATATATATGTCTTTTGAAGATGCTTTTTAACCCCCCAGCTTCTTCATACTTTGTATATTTATATATATTTATGACTTTGCTCTGCACTCCAAGCCTATACAGTGACCCATGGTGCAGCAGTCGCAGGCCTCACCCCCGGTAGGATGGATAAGGCTGGTAGTCTGGATAGTTTTGCTTGTATATAAAATTAAAGACCTCTTCCCTTCACTGAAATAAAGTCAAACGTCTAGAAATCTGGTTTATCCACTATAAAGTCGTTCACAGAGCATATGCAATACCTTACAGGAGATATGAAATGAAGCACATGTATTGTTACACCTGCAATATTTACATTTACGTCACTTAGCTGACGCTCTCATCCAGAGCGACTTACAAGGGTAATCCATATTACAGGTAGGCCAATGTAGTGTTAGGAGTCTTGCCCAGGGACTCTTATTGGTGTGTCACAGCATAGTCACCCAGACCGGGATTCAAACCCCAGTCTCCCACATGTGGTGGCGGCTCCCCGATGGGTAGTGGGTTTATCTCCTGAGCTACACCAACCCCACCAATATATGAAATACCACAGCTGGTACATTTATGCATATGCTGTGGGACCGCTCTATAGTAGAAGGTGTTTGGATCTCCATCTAGATTAACTGATGTCACTATTCCACTGTTGCCTTACTTATGTCTGGTAAATGATGACTCTACACTTCAGCTGTTCATAATTCAGTGAAAGTTAATAACAGGTTTTACAGCTGCTAAAAAACTGTTTTGCCACACAGCTGTCATCTACGAGGTTCCAGATGTTTAGCTTTCGGAATATAGTTCTTATGGAATACCTTTGAGTAAGGGTAATAAGGCCAAGCAAAGGACCATTAGTAATTGGAATAATCTATATGATCCTGGTCAGGGGGTTTAGCTTTTACTGGAGCTATACAATGTCTGCTGTCTGCCTCGCTGTTTATTCTGTATCGTTCCTCTTGTATTCTTGAGCTGTATATTAAATGAATGCTGCCATCTTTCCTAACTCTCCCACATACCTTCCTCTTCCCCTGCTGTAAATGGAAATAAAAATTTGATCCCAAACGATGAATAACTTGTTCTGCTGTTTTGATGAGAACTTATCGGTGGTCTCTGACTTTTGCACAGTACTGTATATCTGTCGACATTAGAAAAAGCAAGCCAGCTATAGTGCGAACCCTTGCTGTCCCATTCCTCGCTCTGTTTTCCATGATGTCTTACTTTGCGGAGAAAAAGCACCAGGAGACATGACTGCTGCGGCCAGTCACAGCCCTTTGAGGTTTCTCTTGCATATTTGCAAAACGTGACATTTCATTTGGCAGAAGATCAGATGTGATGAGTCAGATATGAAAAGTCTTATTCCCAGAAGTCTTTTCTAAATGGATTTCTCAAAAGTCTTTGGTTTGTGTTGTTAGACCGACACCCTTTTGGAATTTTACAATTTTCTCTTAGTGTAAAGCACTAGGGCCACTGTAGAGCATAGTGGAGGATGAGATGTGGAGACCTGTCCGGGATCCATGGGTTCGGCTCAGTAAGCAGTGCAGGCCAGGTGAAGGGAGATGCAGTGTTTTCTTATGATTGAGCAACAGATCATCCAGTGCACAGAGCCAGTCCTTCATCCACTTTCATGCTGTGTCCGTCTCATGATTCTCTCTATGAATGTCTCTCTTCACTTCCACTTTTTTCTTTTTGACTCTTTTTTTTTTTTTATCTTCACCATCCCCCCGTCCCCCCTTCTCTGTCCTCCCCTTTCTTTGCCATTCACTCACTCACTCCTCCTCCATGTCTCTCTGTTTCAGAGACATATAGTGTTACTGTGGGACGCTCCCTGAGAGTTGGGCCTGGTTGAACCCTGTGGGCAGCCTGCGTTATCGCTCCTCTGCCACTTTCCCGTTGGCCTCGTTTTCGTCCTCCTCCCTGTGCTTGTGCCTCTGGAAAAAACCCAGCTGTGGGATATGCAGAAATAGCCAGGAGTCAGGATTCAATCCAATCCACAAGCCGACAAACAACTTTTGCAAAAGACTTTAATGCATACTTGTGTGAATCATAAGTGTCATTTAAAGAGTCCACATCATGGAATTATCTTCCCTTTCTTGAAATAAAAGTGTATTATGCAAAATTTAAACACTGCTAAAGGCTCTGCAATCCATGTTATCCATATATGGAAACTAATTAAATAACTGATGAATGCCTATAAATGCCTGAACTAATAAATTATATATACCAGTCTTACAGGCACAGTACAAAATGTGAAGGAATAGAGAAAATAGGACAGAAAATGGTGATTTAAAATGTATTAACATTATTTTTGGTACTTAAAAACCTGAATGTTATAAATGGAAAGGAGAAATATAAGACAGGAGATCATAATACTGAATTTTAATAATAATATTCTCATACTGTGCATGTCTGTCACATATCAACGCAAAACAGAACCTCTCGAACCTTACTCATAAGTACATAACTTACATATGGGGTTAACGGTAGTTACTGGAAGGGGGATTCCACCCATTTTTCCTAAATTTCCAATAAAATTGTTAAGGTCCAAAGAGTCATTCAGAGGGTTTTCATGTGCAATATGATTTTCTCAAGAAACTTACAGTGTCAGGATTGTTCACAGTGGTGGTGATAGGAGTTGTGAGTAAACTCTAAAAGTCTCCTCACTGAAAGGTATTACATGAAATTGCTATGAATATGCTGTTAATGCAGAGTTTTATTTGTTATACAGTGCTTTTGACATACAGTTTTGGCTTAAAATGATTTTTATATACAGTGATGGGAGTAATACTTGCTGTATGCACTGTTATTAAAATTCAGAGGACAAGTGTACTTACACCAATCTTCATTTCAGCCTCAAACTAATCTGAATGACCTTTAACTTAATTAAATTTAGTACCAAGAGCTTTTGGTCATATTACAGACAGTTTTGCGTAACATTTTTAACTAATAAGATGTCTAAAACAGTAAATATCCTGATATACGATATATATGCATCACAGTATTATATTTTTGCCATATTACCACGTGTAATGTATATTTAGTTGCAGAGAAAAACTTTTATGTCTTTTTTGTTGCACAATTAATCTTGATATTGATATTGATGATATTCATGATGGACAGACCAACAGAATTAATAGAAAACTGCTTGGAAAAAATCTTGGTATATCAACCTGTAAAGTTTGTCAGGTGACTGTATACATCCATGAGTGCTATTTTATAGTTTAATGGTTTGATGTCTTTACTTTTTAGTATATGCAGAAATTTTGAAACATGGGTGATGTTTCCCTTGAAGTAATCATAGTTATTATAAATAATCCAGTCATCATATATCTATCTATATATCTATATCTATATCTATATCTATATCTGTATATATATATATATATATATATATATATATATATATATATATATATACACATATAATGTGTTATGATGAAGCATAAGAGGCTATTAAAATAAAGGTTATTACCTTCCACAGAGCTAAAATGAGTAGCGAGAGTAGCAACAGCCCCCCGAGTGTACTCCCAATGATAATCCAGATGGAAATACGGTAATCTTCCTCCTTCCTAATTTCCAGAATTATCTATACACACAAAAAAGAACAGATACATGTTCATTAAGCTGTACACACCTGTAATAGAATGAAATGATACATTTGGATCTAGGAAAAGGTCTTAAAATTGGTATAGATTTCTTAATTATGATAAAAAGGCAATGAATAATGAAAAATATATGCAAATTATAGATTTTTATAGGCTTCACTAAGACTACATTCACTATGGGAATGTTTTGCTGATGTCAGTAAATGTTCTTTTCTGCTGCTGTGTCCATAGATGGCAGCAGAGATCAGTGGATAAGCGAAGGGCGATGTGGTGGTCGGTTGGTCCTTTCGGTCCTTTGGTTCCAGACTGCTGGAAGCTCACTGAGAAACTTCCACTGCGTCAGCTGTGAATCGGACTGCAGCAACGCAGAACTCCCACTCATTTGCAAACAAGGGGTCTCCGTCTGGTGAGCGTTACTATGCAGCTTGTGCAAGTTTATGTGAGTGGACATGTTAGGATAAACGATCTGGCCACAGTTTCAGTGTAGTGTGACTCAGGCCACTGCATTCATGTGTATGATATTAATAGCCCTGCACAGTACATAACTGGAGATGAATCACGCAGATGTACGACCACTTTCATCTTTAGGAATGAGAATATTGTTTAAGCCAGCCACAGAGGTTTTGACTATTTCAGTATGCACTGTCCCTGGCGTGCAGTGCACATGCAAATTATTGCTAGTCTTATAAAACAAATGAACTGTTTCCTGTAACAAAATCTTTTCAAGTTCATTTCCAATCCCAATATTCCCCTGTCCCAGTTATGTCTTAAAAATTCCACTGGTATATTCAGATCTGTCCTGTTTATGCAGCATCACAGCCCGGCCTTGTGTGAGGCAATGTGTGCCTTCCTGTCTGAGTGACTCACATGTCTGATGGGCTTCTCTTCATGAAGGAACATGGGGCTGTCCGGTCTCAGCTCCATGGAGGCTGTGGTCACTAACTCTAGCGTTTTAAACTTCAGCTGGGCATGACAGAAAAAACAAAGTGTCAGTTGTCTGCCCCGCACCTCGCCAGCTCCCAGAGTAAGAGAGTGAAATTTAGATAATGATGACACACAGGAAGTAAAGGGAAGAGTAGTAGAAGAGGTGGAAACACAAGGGAGTGCAAGATGAATACCAATAAGAGCACATGTATATGCATGTACATACTGAATGAGTCAGATTCTCATTTACTTCATTTCCAGCCTAAACACTTAAACACATAGAGTACAACTTCCAACTTTTTCCAATGTCGTCCTCCAAGCATAAGAAAGAGGAAAATAAGGAGTTTTCCAGAACTGCAAACCATGAAAACACGGGTATCCAATCTCTTCCCCAAAGGGTTGAAGCAGGAGCACACCTGATTCCACTCAGTCAATCAGTTAGGCTCAGTCTTCAACAACTGATCATGTGTGCTCTTGCCTTGTTGGGATGATACCATACTGCCACAGCAACTCTTTGCAGATAAGACTGGACAACACTTTATTACACATACACAGAAGGCTCATAACAGCCATGTAAAACCTGATGGACCACTGAATCAGATAAACAGTGCTTAAAGTTTTGATTTTTTTTTGAGAGAGAGGAGAAAATTATGCTGCACTCTTGCTCTGAATAATTAAGCTGCACTCTTCCTTCAGATCTAAATAAAAATCTGTTTTATCTATCCTTCTACAGTGGGTACACAATCCACTATGGAACTGAATAGATGGGTAGCTGTCAAGACGGCATTATAAGAACTATACAAAAATGGCAAATATTTGTGCTAAGATACTGAAATTTGGATTTCATAACCAGCAGAAAGTATTACCAACTTTTAAGACTGATCTTTACAAGAATGGAAATAAGCTCACGGGACAAGAAAACAGTAGTAACTAAACTTCTGATTGTGTTGTATGAGGATGATGGGGTTATAAATAGCTGAGGTTGTGATTGACGGTGAGGGAGTGTGGGAAATGGGTCACAAAGCAGATGTTATGAATGGCTAAGACCATAGTGTGAGGGAAGTAACTGAATCTGCAGGTGTATGGAAGTGTACGGTCATACAGGTCTACCAGCAATGGCTAAAATCCCAGTCTACAGGAAACTCCCCAGAAATGTGCCAGGGAAGCCATCTACCAAATCTGGCTTAACTGAACAATTCATTGATGTAAGAGTGGCTGTACATTGAGGTGGCCTACATCTAGACACTTGGCCAGTCCATGCCAAATTAAATTTCTGTTATTGGTTCTTGTGGAGCTATTACACACTATTAGGTACATTTAAGTCACAGGTGGCTTTTTGTCCGGTGAGCTTACATCCCTGTAGATTTCTCTGAAAAACTAAAAGCATGTATCCTGAAAAAATGGAGGAGCAGACATTAGACACTAAATCCTGAAATATTTATTCATACAGCTAGTTGTGGAGGCTGCAGTATTTAGTTGTTGAGGCTTTTATCACTAAAAAAACAAATAACTTTTAATTAACAGCTGTTCTGCTTGGAAAGGTATTAAATAGCAGTGTGGTCTTTGGCTTTTGTAGAACATAAGTGAAAGACCAAAGGAGGGGGCAGGAAGTTGGAAGTTGAGTGGGTGGGTGAGTTTGGGAGTGGGGGTGTTGGTGAAGCAGGAGGGAACAGATATACAGCATAGAGACATAATGTATACAAATGTAAACCCTTTGTGACTTTCCAGCATAGCCAATGCGCAGCTGTTCTACTTGTGGGTGTCCGCTCTGTATGTGCTGTCTGTTTTGGCAGGTTCTGATGGCTTTAGGAAACCCTGACCTTAAGTTAACACCACTCACCATACAGAACAACAAATGGATAAAGGCCACAGACTAAGCACTCAGTGGAAGACCAAACAGCACAGTGATCAGTCAAAAGTGCGTACACTCATAGTCAAAAGAATAGACACACAAATAGTTGTACCCAGAAAGAATCATCCGGCAGGGATGAAACTTGGTTGACATTGTGGGACATGCAAATGATTCACGGGTTTCACACTCAGCCATGCATGTGACTTAAGCAAGGACTGGCCTTAGTGCTGTACCTGACTGACCCCACAGCTGCAGTAATTTAGCAAGCAGTGCTGCCCTCCAGTCATCCTTTTAGTGCCAGCACCATTGGCAGATTATGATGCAGGACTGCAATGACTGTCCTTAATGCCACAGCAACGACAATATAGACTACATTGTTGTCATGGGGTGACTCAGAATGGCAGCGGGGTCATCTTAAGTGACAAGTCTCGCTGTTGTCTTAGTGGAGACAACCAACAAATCCGTGTGTGGAGGCACCGTGGTCAGCACCAAGATGATTGTTGGCATGCATCACATGTCCAAAAGGCCTGGTGCCACTCCACACTCACCCCAACTGTAAAATCTGCAGGAACTGTGTGAGAATATTCATATGGGATGGATTATCACAGAATGCCATTAGGAACCTCTGCTAGTCCATGCATTGGCAGTCTTATACCATACTGAGAGACATATTCTTCTATATACGTAGCTCAATAAATATTACTCATATCAGTCTAAATGTATCATCCTTAATTGTTCCTAGCAACGTTTATCTTCCATTCCATTAGCACTGCAATCCCACGCTTCCTTCTGGGCGCAATTATTTTTTTATTTGACTATGAGTGTATATTTTATCAAGCAGGTCGCTCGGGTGTGGTGATTTGAACCTCAGTGACTGCTGAATCAGTATCGCTATGTTTACTCACTGCATGTAGGGAGTCAACGCGTAAAGCCCCGCTGATCCTCACACTGACATCTCTGTAAGACGTCAAGTTGACGCTGCACTGCACTGGCACCGTCAGGGTATTGGTGGAATTCTGTGTGCAAAAATACAGAGAAATGTTGCTAAGATGCTACAATGTTGCCTGAATTCACAAACAATCTGGCTTGGAAGATCAGATACAGCTGCTTGTGGTGGGACTGCTGGAACACACATCCCTGCTTCTCTGACACTGAGAGTTTCATTGCAAAACCCCTCTTCAATGATATGAAGATATTGCACAACTTAATGACTTTGGTTAATAGGGCTGGTGGAAGATAAGAATCAGAGCTACTAAGAATAAACCTTATTTACAGTTCCATTCATAGCGCTCCAGCCACCACATTTTAACGGATAAACCACTTCTGTGGAGTTTCTGCTTTGCATTACATAAAGCCAGACATTTTGCATGATAGATGACTGTAGTTTAGCAAGCCTAGTGAGAAATCTTTGCCACATATGGCGGGTAAATGGTTTTCACAAGCAATAACAACGCAAAGCAGGCCTTTAAAATTATACACAGCTTTAAAGACACCAGAATAGAACAGGCCAAACCGTGGGCTTTACAAGCACTGTAGATACAGAGATGTGGCCATAGGTGAAAGTGAGAGGCATTACCAGACGTGAGACACGGGTCAGGTCCTCAGGTGATGCACGACTGTGTGCTACATGTTGAGGAGGAATGCACTGAATCCCATTTTCCTGATGGCAGAAGTTCACAGTTCACTGTTACTCCAGCATAGGAACATACATTAAAGCTACAATCAGCTTTTAGTTGAAAGTCATTCATGAATTCAGTCAAGATTTGCAAGTTTTTGTGTGGGATGGTGGCAAGTTTATGTGAGTGGACATGTTAGGATAAACGATCTGGCCACAGTTTCAGTGTAGTATGACTCAGGCCACTGCATTCATGTGTATGATATTAATAGCCCTGCACACCTCTAACTGGTCTAGTTGCCATGCCCCAATGTATTACAGTCATTTCCTAGTCCTTTATCAGTGGTCAGTTTCTGACTAGAGAGTCTCCTTTGGCTGTTAATGTTTAAATGGAATGCTGTTTAAGTGGATGACAACTTGATGGAACTGATGGAAAGTACAGATAAGTAACCAGTGGCAGCGTATGATGAATGTCAAAGTCTGTGACAGGCAGACAGAGGTAATAGATATACAGCATAAACAAATTAATATTCTTCTGAGATGATAATTTTGAGAAAAGAGATATTAATTGCCAAGAAAATTAAGTAGTATCTTCACAGTATGCACATAGACATAGTATGCCACTTAAACACACTATTCTGAGACAAAGTCAACACATAAAAACTATTTTTTTTTGACATACTAAGTCATTACTCTGACATACTAAGTCAAAATGTTGATAAAGAAGGGAAGGTGTTGTAATTGTCCAACAGGTGTTTTGGCCTGCCATTTCTTCTCACCTGGTCTGCATGGAAGTCTTGAATTTGCAGTAGTTGATTGCCATTTTTCGTCACCTCAGGGATCCAGATGTTCAGCTGCAGGTTTCTCACAGGAAAGTAGCCCAGGTTTTGTATCTGAACAGCACAAGACAATGACAGTTTACTACCAGCTGAGGTAACTTGCCCTCATATACTCCCAGCTCACTCAGTCTACATATATGCTTACTCATATACTCCCAGCTCACTCAGTCTACATATATACTCCCTTATATACTAACCGCTCACTCAGTCTACATATATACTCCCTTATATACTAACCGCTCACTCAGTCTACATATATACTCCCTTATATACTAACCGCTCACTCAGTCTACATATATACTCCCTTATATACTAACCGCTCACTCAGTCTACATATATACTCCCTTATATACTAACCGCTCATTCAGTCTACATATATACTCCCTTATATACTAACCGCTCACTCAGTCTACTTATACTCCCTTATATACTAACCGCTCATTCAGTCTACATATATACTCCCTTATATACTAACCGCTCACTCAGTCTACATATATACTCCCTTATATACTAACCGCTCACTCAGTCTACATATATACTCCCTTATATACTAACCGCCCATTCAGTCTACATATATACTCCCTTATATACTAACCGCTCACTCAGTCTACATATATACTCCCGTATATACTAACCGCTCATTCAGTCTACATATATACTCAGTTATATATACTAACCGCTCACTCAGTCTACATATATATACTCCCTTATATACTAACCGCTCACTCAGTCTACATATATACTCCCTTATATACTAACCGCTCACTCAGTCTACATATATATACTCCCTTATATACTAACCGCTCACTCAGTCTACATATATACTCCCTTATATACTAACCGCTCACTCAGTCTACATATATACTCCCTTATATACTAACCGCCCACTCAGTCTACATATATAATCCCTCATATACTCCAAGATCACTCAGTCTACATATATAATCCCTTATGTACTCCCAGTCTACAGTACAGTAAGGTTAGTTGGGCTCACTTGAAAGGTAAAGTTGAATGGTGGATGGATGTTCCCAGGCTTCTCCAGAGAGAGTTCAGCTTTGAGCTCCCAGCGCGACAGACTGGAGTCTCTGAGAAAAACAGAGGCATGGAAAAGCAAGCTTTTCATTTCTTGCACCAGCTGTTTGTTTTCAAAGTGTGATTCCCACATGCAAGCACTTTCAGTGACTGACCTTGTGAACAGCAGGTCAGCCTCATATCTCAGCGTGTAGAAAATCTCGTTTATGTTATCGTGTAAAGCCACCTCCTCCCCGTCACTGCAGAGAATCGGGACAAGGAGACATGAGATACATTTCAGCTACTCTAGTCTCTCTCAGCAGGAATGCTGTTTTGGGATCAGTTTGGATATTTAGACTTACAGTTATGGTCAATAGAACAGAATGAGGACAACAGAATGAGGAATGCCAGCTCTTGGGATTGGTCGAGTGACACATGAGTAAACACTTTAATTTCATTCCAGCTCCCCAGTCATCTCTTTCTGCCTTACTGTCTCTTTCACACACAGTTTCACAGGATTGCTCATCATTAATTATTAAAGGGGATTACCACCAGTGTGTACAATTTCACACACACACACACACACACACACACACACACACACACACACACACACACACACGCGCAAACACACACAAATAAATATATATAAGTGGAAATGTGGGATGATAGACGGCACAACATAACTTTGTTGTCTTTTGTCTTTGGTGCCATTGCTGTGGTGTTAAGGGCAGTTGTCCTAATGGCCTGCGTGCATGTAGTCCTGCATTGTGCAGCCATCTGCTAATGGTGCTGACACTAACAGGATGACTCATGGAGGACCTCACTGCTCGCTGATTCTCTGCAGTTGTTGCTGTTGGATCTGTGATCTAGTCATCTAGTGATATGCCCCATCCTTGCTTACGTCACATGCACAGCCAAACATGACCCAGCAAATTTCATCCCTGTTAGTTGATTCCTCTGGGTGCAGCTATTTGTATTTTCATAATGAGTGTATGTATATATGAAAAAAGTAAATACTGGCTTTGGATTTCATGTTCTTTAATAAAAATTCATTTCACCCAAATCCTCATCATAAAACAATGTCTCAGGCAGTGTGCCTAGAACCATTTTATGTAAGGTAGCTTTTTTAGGCATTAAATATTTTAGACCGACTGAATCCGCCTTTTATTTGTATTTATATGCTGCAACATGACATGCACTATTATTAAGGCCACAAGGTCACGTCTGATATGAACGGATTGTAAAGACTTCACTGCAGCTCTTAGGCACAAAGGTATTCACAGTGATGTCAGATTTAATAGGATGGAGGGGAGTTTAGTACAGCAGATAGTAAAAGGACATCCTGAAACTGCCATGTCTGGCCAGTGACATAATTCAAAGTGCGGTCATGCCAAACCATCTATTTCCTTAAGTCTCTGTAATATGCAGCAATGGACATGTGGAACTTTGATAACAAGGCCTTGAGTCTCGTGGTTTTTTGGAGGCTCGGGAGATGGGAGGATAATAGAACATGGAATAATAAGCTATGGGACAAAATCTACCTGCACACAAAGAACTTTTAATGCTCGAGTTTAGAGATCTTGGCTGTAGAGTAGATTTCCTGAAGATTGTGTGGCATTAGAGGTGCGGAAGGATGCTGTGTTACCAAATCACCAGACAAGAGGAGGAAATGCTGAAATATAAAATCCAATCTATAATATAGCATCAATAAATTTAGTAATCGATGGCTTGCCTTCGGATTAAGTCTGATTTCCTTTTTATTCACCAGTAAGAATACAAGAGAAAGTACTGATGCTATGCTATGAGTTTGATGACACAGACACTGGATAAAAGCACATTAAACTAATAAAATCTACCTTCAGTAGTGGAATTTGGTATTTGAAGTGCTGGAAATTACTGAAATTGGACATACACATAGTTAGAATAACTTTAGGGTAACTGATTATGAATAAATCAGTACAGCCTCTATAGGCACCTGCACTCAACAACTGAATACACAAAGGGAAACATCTCCTAGCATATGCAACAATGTCTTTGCATTTGTCATGTGTGAGTAATAGTGATAAAGCGTCTTCATAGTGCCTCATTACTACACTAAAACGCCCTGCTTGAAACCTGTGTGACTGATGTGTGGTTTATTACCTCCTGGCCTCCAGAGTGATACGAACATGGTCCAGCAACACAGAACTGCTGAATTCAAACTCCAGTCTGAAGGTGACCTGTTGCAGAATGGAGAGAGGGGAAGGTAGAAGAAGGGAAGGTTAAGTACAGTGGCTCTTTTGTAAAACTATCACACGTTCTAGGCCAGATTGGATGATGACTATGGCTGTATCATGGCTTCATATGCATTCAAGCTACTGGCAGCGTTTACATGTAAGGGCCTTCTGTGTGCAACTCTCCAGGAGGGCAGAACTTTCCCTAGCTGCCAACAGCAACAGCGCAAGCCTTAGTGGAGAGCTTAGCAGTAAAGCCTGCAATAACCTGCAGTAAGCCTGCGGCCTCAGAGCAAAGCAGCCACAGGCACCGAAGAGCAGCCTTAGCTGTCTCACTCATGATCAACACACGTGCAAACATACAAAATGAACTCGGTATGCACAAACACAAATCAGCACATATATACACACACAGGGCTGTGTATAATCACTGCACACCAACCTACTCCATACGAGAATAGAATCCCCAATCCAAGCACACAAATTCCAACGGTATCTTGGCTTTGGATACCACAGCAATTGGAGGCCCATGCTGTCCTTAACTTTGCCTGCATGGGAAGCAGCTTGCATCTGGGAAGAGGCTTACAGTTCAACGGCCCACTGTTTACTGCTTTCTCCCTCGGCCTGAAGGCTGGTTTATAGGCAGGGAGAAACACCCTAATGAGGTCTTAACTTCCATATCCTGTATATACATCACTCGGCAAAGACAGGCCACAGACTCAGCTGATAATAGCAGTACTCATTATACCCACAGGCACACAGTATCTGCCTGAAATGTTTGGGTTGCATTATTGCTGTTACCTGTGTCAGCGTCCAGCTATTCACTGTTTAGGCACCACTAGGCAAAGAAGAAATATTTGCATGTGACAGACATGACATCCTCCTTTTCCCTAGTAGTACAACGTTGGAATGAGTGCTGTTTGTAAAGCCATGCAACATCACTAACAGTCTTGACAAAAAACAGTAGAGGCTGTGGGGAATATTCATTCATCCTCTTAACCCCTTATGCTTCTGGGGTGCAGGCGGTGCTGGAGTGCTATCCCAGCCTTCTTTAGGTAGAAGGCAAAAAACACCCTGGACAGGCTGCTAGTCCATCTCAGGGCAGATTCACACTGAGAGGGCAATTCAGCACAACCGATTCACCTTGCAGCATGTTTTTTGACTGTGGGTGAAAACAGGAGCACATGGAGGAAATCCAGGCACACACAGGTAGAACATGCAGACAGAGAGAACACAGTCCATGTTTAACACATACAAAGGATGTTAGCTTGCTAAAGGAAACCAGAGTTCCCAGAAGAAACCCATGCAGCAAAAAGGCCCCCGGACAGGAACTGAACCCAGGCCCTTCTTCCAAACACAGCATTACTGGTCAGGAAGGCTCATCAGCCCCCACCCGCATCATGTGCACCTTCTACAGAGGGGCCACAGAGAGCATCCTGACTAACTGTATCACTGTGTATCACAGCATCCTGCCGCAGGCCCCTCCAGCGCACCGTGAGAGCATCTCACCGAAGATCGTCGGCACCTCTCTTCCCTCCCTTTAGGACTTCTACAGCACCCGCCTCATGCGTAAAGCCCTCTGCTTGGTAGGAGACCCTACCCTCTCACTACACAGCTTTTTCAATCTGCTGCCATCAGGGAGGAGACTGCGGAGTCTTGGGGCTAGGACCAGCACACTGAGAGACAGCTCCTTCCACCAGGCTGTCAGGATGCTTAACTTCCCCCCTCCCCCTTCTGTCTCCTGCACACACAAACTCTGAACCGCACATCAATACCAGATCAAGAACAGGGATGTACTCACTTTAAACGCCATTAAGATTTTATCCTTTCACACCCACTTAATCCTCCCATTAACACAGAACTGTTAATCAACTGGTCTGCACTCATCACTTATACAGCTTAATGTTTTTCAACTTGCACTGCTATTTGTACTAGCACAGTCATTCCCACTTTAATTCTAACACCTTAATTCTGCTAGTGCGCATGCCACTTTATCATCCTTATTGTCTTCAGGGTATTATTGTCTCATTTATGCGTTCATCTATTTTATGTTTAGTGTTTTTATATTCATTATACTCTTGTTTTAGCTGTAATCTATGTATCATTAAATGTTTATGTGCTGCACCTTGGGCCGGAGAGTAACACAATTCCAGTCCTCTGCATATTGAAGTTTTGACAATAAAACTACCTGACTTGACTTTTGTGAGGTGAGGTGACAGCACAACCCACTCTGCCACCCATTAGGCAAGATGTGTTAGATAAGCAAGAATCTGCATACTGTCAGATTTGTAAGCTTTGTTCACACAGAACCACAAATCAGTGTGGAAAACTAGATTTCAGCATTGTAAATGAGGGGAGCTGATAAACTGATACCTCATACCTCAAACACTATTGCACCATATACACCATATACCTCTAACACTATTGCACCATATACACCATATACCTCAAACACTATTGCACCATATACACCATATACCTCTAACACTATTGCACCATATACACCATATACCTCTAACACTATTGCACCATATACACCATATACCTCAAACACTATTGCACCATATACACCATATACCTCAAACACTATTGCACCATATACACCATATACCTCAAACACTATTGCACCATATACACCATATACCTCAAACACTATTGCACCATATACACCATATACCTCTAACACTATTGCACCATATACACCATATACCTCTAACACTATTGCACCATATACACCATATACCTCAAACACTATTGCACCATATACACCATATACCTCAAACACTATGGCACCATATACATCATATACCTCAAACACTATTGCACCATATACACCATATACCTCAAACACTATTGCACCATATACACCATATACCATATACCAAACACTATTGCACCATATACACCATATACCTCTAACACTATTGCACCATATACACCATATACCTCTAACACTATTAACACTATTGCACCATATACACCATATACCTCTAACACTATTGCACCATATACACCATATACCTCAAACACTATTGCACCATATACACCATATACCTCTAACACTATTGCACCATATACACCATATACCTCTAACACTATTGCACCATATACCTCTAACACTATTGCACCATATACACCATATACCTCTAACACTATTGCACCATATACACCATATACCTCAAACACTATTGCACCATATACACCATATACCTCAAACACTATTGCACCATATACACCATATACCTCTAACACTATTGCACCATATACACCATATACCTCTAACACTATTGCACCATATACCTCTAACACTATTGCACCATATACACCATATACCTCTAACACTATTGCACCATATACACCATATACCTCTAACACTATTGCACCATATACACCATATACCTCAAACACTATTGCACCATATACACCATATACCTCTAACACTATTGCACCATATACACCATATACCTCTAACACTATTGCACCATATACACCATATACCTCTAACACTATTATACACCATATACCTCTACCATATTGCACCCTCTAACACTATTGCACCATATACACCATATACCTCAAACACTATTGCACCATATACACCATATACCTCAAACACTATTGCACCATATACACCATATACCTCAAACACTATTGCACCATATACACCATATACCTCAAACACTATTGCACCATATACACCATATACCTCAAACACTATTGCACCATATACACCATATACCTCAAACACTATTGCACCATATACACCATATACCTCAAACACTATTGCACCATATACACCATATACCTTTAACACTATTGCACCATATACACCATATACCTCAAACACTATTGCACCATATACACCATATACCTCAAACACTATTGCACCATATACACCATATACCTCAAAAACTATTGCACCATATACACCATATACCTCTAACACTATTGCACCATATACACCATATACCTCTAACACTATTGCACCATATACACCATATACCTCTAACACTATTGCACCATATACCTCAAACACTATTGCACCATATACACCATATACCTCAAACACTATTGCACCATATACACCATATACCTCAAACACTATTGCACCATATACACCATATACCTCAAACACTATTGTCTCCTGCTACAAATACAAATTCCGCATTTGCAAAAGAGGATGGTAAAACAAGCCAATCACAAAACCCAAGACTGTCTCAACAAATGACATGCAACAATAGGCCAACAGCAACAAAACTGATGGACTATGGGAGAGTTCTATCGTTCCAGGCTGTGATGGGGGTGTCTGTGCTCTTTATACTCTTACGAACAAATAAAACTGCCAACAGAAAAGGTTTATGCTCATCTCTAAAAGTGGCTAAAGTGATTTTATCCAGTGTTGGATGGTTGAAGCCAAATCATCTTAAATTGACATTTTTATAGCGAGCTAACAACTATAACTGAGCTCCCATGACTTCCTTATTGCACATGCTGAGGTCATGATCTACCCCAAAATCATGAAAAGTAAAAACATGTACTCCAAAATTACTATCCCATTCAGCTTGCTTGATTGCACTTCAGCTCTGTTCTGATTAAAAAAAGGCTGTACTGAAACCAGATTTGAGGTGCCTATCTGAAAGCTGTAGTGCAGGGGACACTTGCCCTTTGGAGCAAGAGCGCAATGCTGGGCTGTTGTCTGTGGCTGTACATCAGGAAACACAGCACTTCTTCAGTTTCCCTGGACCGCCATTATCTTTGATCAAATTGTGTTTCACTCAAGCTTGTGGTCTGAGTTAAGAGAAAAGGAGCAAAGGAGTTTCCTCTGACAGACCTTCCTAGTTCTGCTAAAGTGGGATGTGATGAAGAATGTGAAGCGTGTGAGGGTGTCCTTTGATGTCATGGTGTAAAGTGAGCGTGTGCAGGCCATTTCTTTGGCAGTCATCAGAACCAGATCGGTGCTCATCAGTTTCACATCCAAGGGTCTACCATTAGCACACACAGCAATAAAACATCTCCATTAGTGGCGCGCACACGTCATATTTACTGCCTGCAGATTTACAGCTGAGCAGTTGCTCGCCAGGCTGAACCCTCTGCGACTTCATATAAAAGACCCTTGGCCAAGATAAAACAGAGATCCACTAAGCTTCCTCACTTAGCGCTCACTTTCCACTCAGGAAAATATTGATTTGATTGGCCTGTAAGCACTGGGGATGCTACTCTGGTTGACCATAATCTCAATAGTTTTAGGAAGGTTGCTTTTAAAATGTTAACCAGTTTAGTTTAACGGTTAAATCTCTATAACCTAATCCCAAGAATGAATAAATTAATTAATACATACAGTAATATAAAATATATATGTTTACTTAATTTGCATTATTTTTGGATCACCTTTTTTACACAAGTCTATTAAAAATGTATTACTGTACAAAAAAATATATATATTTTAATTTTTTGTCAATTTTTACTTATATGCATCATTTGAACACAGCAGCAGCTGTTCTTACATTTTCATGATGAAGGGACCAACAGAAATGGTCCATAACGGACATTGGAATAATGTCTGTTTCCATTCGCTTACATTAAAATTAAATTAGGTTGTTGCCCTCTCCTGTAAAGTTGCCATTTTGGAGATACGTATTTTTCTTTGGACGATGATGAATTTAATTAAGAGTGAAAGAGAACCTTTTCTTCATTATTCTTATTCTATGTTGTAAAGTAACCTAACCTTCAAACTGCACTCACAAGAACTGCCTAGATAGCCAAGCTAATCCTTTTAGACATTTCAGTGGATATTATCCAGTTTGAGCTTAACGGGCTCTGTGCCACTGTTATCAATTTGGATCGAATTCTGTGATGTATGGAAAGCTTTTCATCCCAATTTGATTTTCAATGTCAACATACAGGGGTTGGACAATGAAACTGAAACACCTGGTTTTAGACTACAATCATTTATTAGTATGGTGTAGGGCCTCCTTTTGCGGCCAATACAGCGTCAGTTCGTCTTGGGAATGACATATACTGCGTCCTGCACAGTGGTCAGAGGGAGTTTAAGCCATTCTTCTTGCAGGATAGTGGCCAGGTCACTACGTGATGCTGGTGGAGGTTCGTCCTTCTTGGTGGTATGCTGACATTACCCTGGATACCGTGGCTCTTGATACATCACAAAGACTTGCTGTCTTGGTCACAGATGGGCCAGCAAGACGTGCACCAACAATCTGTCCTCTTTCGAACTCTGGTATGTCACCCATAATGTTGTGTGCATTGCAGTATTTTGAGCAGAACTGTGCTCTTACCTGCTAACTGAACCTTCACACTCTGCTCTTACTGGTGCAATGTGCAATTAATGAAGATTGGCCACCAGGCTGGTCCAATTTAGCCATGAGACCTCCCACACTAAAATGACAGGTGTTTCAGTTTCATTGTCCAACCCCTGTAAGTCAGACCTGCATCACTAACTAAAGATAAGAATGACCGTATGAACTGAAAAAAGGTCCTGCTTGAATCTATGAGTTGTCACAGCAAGTTGCCAAAGCACACACAGTAACACTTTACTTGAACCCTACTATTTGACTGACATACCATAAACATGCCATGCTGGATGTCATATACAATCACAAGTTGCCGTGAGAGATTTTTAGTTTGTTTAATAAACGTCATGTTACCATTCCAATTACGTCTATCAAATTCCTTTATGTTTAATACCATGACTGCTTCTGTCAGTATAATTAACGCCTGCTGTGTACGTTAGCTAGCTGTCATGACATAATCACATCTGTCATGCCATCATATAGATGCACTCAGAAGGAATCAACCCACAGGAATGAAACTTGGTGGGTAGGTTTTACATTGTGAGACATGTGAATGATTCAAGTCTACACTCGCCCATGAGGCATGTGTTGACGCAAGGACGGCCCTTATCGCTGGACCTGACTGACCCAACCGCCATGACTGTGGACATTCAGTGAGCGGTGATGCCCTCCAAGAGTCATCCTGTTAGTGCCAGCACCATTGGCAGACGGCTGCACGATACAGGATCACATGCACGCAGACCGTTATGAAGACTTCCCCTTAACACCACAACAGCGTCATCAAAGACTGCAATGGTGTCATGCAATACTGTGATGGAGCGACTCAGAATGGCAGCAGGTTGTCTACAGTGATGAGTCTTCATGGACATGACCAACAAATCTGTGTGCGATGAATCCAAAATCATACTGGACATAGTCTGTCATGATGATTCATAACAGAATATGTCATCTACCGTGCCATGTTTATGGATCTTCCAGATGATCTGCTCTCAGATATGCTGGTAAAGTGGCCCTATGTTTAAAAAGCGAATTCATGTTATGTCTGGCCTGAAGTGTGAATTTTACATCATGTCCTTCTTCTATTGTGAGTTTAATGGAAGAATGCAAACCAGGAATCCGATTATTCCCTGACTCGTCGAGGGATTTTTCCATAATCTAATTATCCAAGTGCATGCAAAGAACGAGTTACTGGGAAAACCTGATTTCCTGCAGTTATTTGATTAGGAAGTGCATGTAAACACACATGTTATGTATATGTAGCAGGACTCAAGTACGGCTTCACAGTGAACAGCTTGTGAATACTTATCAGAGAAACAGCATAAGAGAGAACTCTTGCATGAAGAGCTATAAAATCTCGCTAATGTATTATAAATAATAGTATTATAAATAGTATTATTAGTATTATCACAAATAGTATTAATAATAATATCACAAATAGTATTAATAGTATTATCACAAATAGTATTATAAATGATAAAAAACAAATATAGGGAATCTGATTCTGGAAATCTGGATGTAGCAGACATATTTAGTACACAGAGATAAACACATGCAGCAAAATAATCATAAGTAATACAGTGGGGAGCGAAAGTTTGGGCAGCGTTGTTAATTTTCCTGATTTACCTTTATAAAGCATTGATTGTTTGGATAAAAAAATTGCGTTAAATATATCATATAGGGGACAAACACAGTGATATTTGAGAAGTGAAATGAAGTTTATATGATTTACAGAAGGTGCAATAATTGGTTAAACAAAAGTAGGCAGGTGCATAAATTTGGGCACTGTTGTCATTTTATTGATTTCAAAACCTTTAGAACTAATTATTGGAACTCAAATTTGGTTTGGTAAGTTCAGTGACCCTTGACCTCCATACACAGGTGACTCCAATTATGAGAAAGGGTATTAAAGGGGGGCAATTGTAAGTTTTTCTCCTCTTTGTATCTTCTCTGAAGAGTCGCAGCATAAAATACCTTCAGCCACAATCCAGACTCCCATTAGAAGCTATAGGAAGCGTTTAGAGGCTGTTATTTCTGCGAAAAGAGGATCTACTACATATTGAGTTAAGTTTTTTTTTTTTGGTGCCCAAATTTATGCACCTGCCTACTTTTGTTTAGACAATTATTGCACACTTTCTGTAAATCATATAAACTTCATTTCACTTCTCAAATATCACTGTGTTTGTCCCCTATATGATATATTTAACAGATTTTTTTTATCCAAACAATCAATGCTTTATAAAGGTAAATCAGGAAAATTAACAACGCTGCCCAAACTTTCGCACCCCACTGTATGGTTTTAATGTAATCTTTCTAGCAATCACTCCATTTAAGAAATTGCGTTCAGTTCTAAAATGCCTTCTTAATTGTACATGCAGTCTGCAAAGTCTGATTATTACGCTATAGGGATTTGGCTGCTATGCTTATTATATCTCATAAGACTGCGCCAAAGTATCTCAAGTTCTATGGTGTACCTTAGTCTTTATGCTGGCTCTCTTTGTACATTTCATTTAGATCTACAGTGCATGTGTACAAAGCCTCACTCCTTTACTATGCACACATCACATTGTGCTTTCCTCAGATTCACTGCCAAGCACTACAAGATCATTCGTTTTTCAGAACGCCTCATTGTTTCATTTTCTTCTGCGTCAGCCCTCCTGACAAATACATGCACCCATTCTGCTGGGTCCGTGTGGGTACAGCATGGTACAAAGTTGTTCAGCAGCACTTTGGACCATGGATGATGCTTGTTTGTGAATGTCTTTAGTTAGAGCAAAGTTGATGTAAGGATCTATGAAGCATTAGTGGGCTGCAAAATGAGCCACAGAAAATTTAATACAGAGTTGTGTTACCGCAGGGAAACCAGGGCCCTGATTCGCATATATACAGTTCAGTATTAAAAACCACCCGGTTCCGATGGAATACAGTTCATGGTAGGCTACGATTTATAAATGTCACCAGTCAAGCATAAACCACTAACTAATGTATGCCATATATCTTTCCTGTTTAAATCCAATTCCTGTGTAACAAAATGTCCACAGTGTTGGATTAACCCTTACAGGGTACCACTGGATCAAATTCAACTGTGCAGAAGCAAACCTAGCATACACATGTGCAAAGTGAAAAACAAACAGACAATAACTAATATAAAACTACAGATTATTTAATGAACAGAAAAAGAAATCGAGAAAAACAGCCCTTGAAATAAATTGCCTCAGACACCTAAGTTTGCATCTTTGGTAAACAGCCACTGCAGTTCAGTGTGTCATTATAAGCCCCCCAGACAAAACATTAGTCCCATCTGTGATGTTTAGGGGGTGTTTAAATTACATGGGAATGGGCTCTTTGGTCGCGGTGACAGTAAAATTGAACCACAATGCCTACACAGAGCTGCCAGACAGCCAGAATTTGCTTCTGCTCATCATCAGACCAAGACACATCATTCCTATTTCTGAGAATATTCAAACATCTACGACTGGTCTGCAAAATCCCCAGGTTAGAATCCTCCTGAAAATCAGGACTACCCAGAGTAATGCCAGGGAAAGCATCCACCAAATCTGTCACAACTGCCAATTCTTTGATGCAAGAGTGTCTGAACATTAATGAGGCCCACATCCAGAAACATCTCCACTTCATGGCTGTTATTCCATGCTATTGGGTACGTTTTGGTCACAGGGGAGTATTTTTTTTTTGTCCCCATGTTTTCTGAAAGCTACCATATGAAACCAGACCTGCCCGGGCAGCAAGTAATGTAGGAGACACTCACCTGAGTTTTAGCTCTCATGAAGGGAGCGCTCACATTGCAGTGTTTCTCATTTCTCTGGTTGTTCCCACCACGGCAGTCAATGTGTATGTCTGAGTTGTCCTACATAACAAGAAGAGAGACTCTTAAAAACAGTGTATATTGCACAGAAAAACCAAACATTCCTAGGCCTTTTATGGTGGACTTCAATGGAGGTCAGTGCAAACTAAGACTACGCTCACACAGCAGTGGCTCATACCTGATTTCATCAAATATGATTTTCTTGTTGAGAATACTTTTCTGAATAGGTCATGGTCTTAAACTGACCCAGATGTGTAATACAACAATACTTCACAAGGCAGGCTCATCAAGAGATAAGCTTCTAGCTTCTGTATTTTGAGAATTTTACAATCATCAGTTCCTTTTAGATTCACATCTATGCAACCGCTTTTGGATGTTGTACCTTCACTACAAGACTGGAGAAGCGTAGGTTTCTGGAGTATGAGATGTTCAGACGGGCTCCATAAGCGTTTTCTCCCCGGTTCTCCAGGCGAACATCCACTATCATCTTCCGCCTGGATCCCTCTATAACTCTCTCACTTTCTTCTGCTGGGGTCAGACTGCGACACAAAACAGTGCCCGCACGGAAAGCCTGTCTGCAGAAGTGCCTAACAGAGCACAGAACTACCGTCAGGGAACATCAGTGTTTTTCTTTGTTTCTGTATCAAATCACATTCATTCAAGTTCTTTATACAGCTTCATCCTTCACCTCAACACATGGAGTCCCTGAGTGACCTATACCCAACATTCTGGATGCAGTCACATGACAGTTGGTGAACATATGACCTCATTTAGAAAATGGCGATGTGCTTGGGTAGTGCAGTTAGAGACAAAACCAGCTCATTTTAAAGTCTGGGTTTTATACAAATAAGATTCCCACCCATTTAAGAGCTCTAATGTTCATATACCCATATTCCATATTACACATACCCATATCCTATATTACATATACCCATATTCTATAATACATATACCCATATTCTATATTACACACACCCATATTCTATATTACATATACCCATATTCTATATTACACATACCCATATTCTATATTACACACACCCATATTCTATATTACATATACCCATATTCTATATTACACATACCCATATCCTATATTACACATACCCATATCCTATATTACACATACCCATATCCTATATTACATATACCCATATTCTATATTACACATACCCATATCCTATATTACATATACCCATTTTCTATATTGCATATACCCATATTCTATGTTACATACCCATATTCTATATTACACATACCCATATTCTATATTACATATACCCATCTGATGCCATTTCTAGAACACCAGGATGGAATACCAGTTATGAAATTGTTGTTGTTGTGACATATGCTACCAGTATTATGACTCAATGTGACCATCTGGCTATGTGACCTCTTTGTCACAATAAGATCTTTTATGATCTTAAAACTGACCTTTCATTATTTTCCCTTAAGGGGAAAAGGCTCTCGGCTCTTATGGGTTAAATACGCAAGATATATATTAGACATAAATATATATACAATACCAAACACCAGAAAAGCTCTGTTTATCCAAATATGCAGTTTTATAAAACAGTAATATAAAGTAATGAAAAAAAGACATGAGATTTACATGCACATATATTTCTATTTGAATAGTTGAAAGTACATAAAAGAGATGCAGGGTATATACAGGGAATAGAATATATATATATATATATATATATATATATATATATATATATATATATATATATATATATATGTGTGTGTGTGTGTATGTGTGTGTGTGTGTGGTCATACTCTCGACTGAGCAGGTCGGTCTGAGCTTGTATCACCAGGTCTGGAACACAGTGATCATCTTCATCACAGCCATTCCAGAAAGGAAGCTGGAGATGATAAACAACCATAAATAAACAACATCGACATCAAAAATATGACAAGCCTACAGATCTACAGCAAAGTACACAGATCCTTTGACTAAAACCCTTAAAATTCGGATGGTTTTGCTGAATGTTGATCTGCATTAAAGTTCCTACCAACCTCCTTCAAACAATCTGTTGTTTGATCACAGAGACAGACAACACTGACGAACCTGGGTTTTTACTGTGGTTGGCCAGCTGTCATCGAGTGTGGGACCCTGTTCTGGGTCCTGTAGACCAGTTTCCACAGTAAATATGATGGGCCTGGCATAGTCTGTAGTGTCCTAGAAGAGCAAATAGAATAATGTGTGAACTCACACAAATGCACTTTATTCATTTCCAACGGCTCCAAAATAAAGATATGTAATTCTACCATTGTGGTGATGAAGGGTCCCACAATTCTGAAGCCATGAGAGCAAAATCTAAATCTAAATAAATCACAAAACGTTGATGCTCATGTATTTTTTTGTTCTAATCCTAACACTAGGTATGATTTTTATGCCTAACAACAACATTGCAGCTTGCAAACAAAATGAAATTTAAAATTTCTGATGTATGAATTATTAAAAAAATACAAAAGTCATTATTATTATAATGAATTATGTCACAAGACATGTCACAAATATATCGACTTTTATTTCGTTATTTATTATTTAAAGTTTATTTAATATAAATAATATTTATTTGTATTTATTCATAATTTATTCAGCAATATGTAATTTTTTAATTGAAAATAATTCAATTGAATGTTATATTTTAGAAAAATATATATTATGTATTATCTCATATATTTTTGAATATTTTATCAATAATGTTACAGTCAATGATGTTACAACTTTACTGGCATTCAGTACAATAGACCCCTCTTTACAACACTACAACACTCTTTAATGACACAGATATAATATAAATATATATTTTTCATTTATTATTATGTTTGTGAATCATATCCACACCATTGTATTCTCTTCATGCAGTCATAGTCAGCTACTGACTACATTCAGTGCTTTGCAACCATGCACAGCCTGTATACTGTATGGGACTCAGACACAGGAGGACTGGTGTGGGTTTTGGAAGGAATCTCTGGACTGGTTCGATTCATCAGCGGGATCCATCAACTGGTTTGAACATGTGGTATTATGAGTGGTATGCTCACCATAACATGGAAGAAGATGTGTTCACATTTTTCCTCTCCAGGGAGTAGGGTAAGGTTCTGAGGCTGCTGCCGTTCCGGATCATCCATCACTGCACGAGGGTTAAAGCGCTTCTCCTCAATAACGGTGGTGTACCAAAGATCTAGAGGGAGGAAAGAGAGACGAAGCAGGATGTATTCCTTAACTCAGGTACTCAGTCACTCCAGTATTCGTCTCTGTCCTTGTAACCCACTTTAGTTTATTCATTTGTTGCTTCGAAAACCATTTGGAAACTCCAGCTAGCCCTCACGTTGTGTAAACGTTTTATGAAGAATAGACTAAACGAAATTTTAACAAGGAGAAGATTGAAAACGTTATCAGAGAAACATGTATGAGGTTTTCTTATGACAGCGAATGCACTCTCCTAACACTTAGTACTGAGTCAAACACTATAACTGAAGTCTGGGGCTCCCTGATTCTGTTTCGTGTGATAAAGATTTTATACCCCATAACTTCTCCATCCCTTTCTTGGTTCTCCATCACACATCAGTAGTATGAAGCAGAGGCCACCCAGAACCACACAGCCCAAGTTTTCAGAATCCCATCCCACTACAGTACACTGTCACTACTCATGCTACAAGTGGTGCACAGTCGCAAACCAAATAGCACACCTGTGGATTAAATAAAGACATGGACTTGCGCATATATGTCTGTTTTTTATGTTTTATAGAAAATAATTTTATAAATGTATCACAAATATAATATATATAATAAGTACCTTATTTATGGGAATACATTTTCAATGCATTGTGAGAAAATGCGGTTCAGGCAAGGTCAGGTGGTGTGACTGTCTAAACAGATGCAGATTCAGTAAACTATTTAAAAGGGTTACTTAGTTATAGAAAAATCATAACATCTTGCAAAATACACTCAAACAGCAGCAGCCAGAGGGAAGTGTTGGGTTGCAATGCTATACAGAAGGTGGATAAAGATCACCAGGAACAATAAATGATGATAGATTTAGAGTGATATGGGATATATATAGAAGTAGTGTTTCTCAGTATGGTGTCGGGCCGCCATGTTTGCTAACGTAACGTCGTACATCTTGCCATGGAGTTGTAGAGGTTCCTAATCGAGTCCTGTGATAATCCATCCCATGCAGCTTGAATATTCCCACACAGTTCCTGCAGGTTCAGGGGAAGTGAAGTGACACCAGGCCTTCCAAGCACGGTGTCTCCATACATGGATTCATTGGTCACCTCCACTGAGACACAAGTGGGACTCATCACTGAAGATGACCCGCTGCCAATCAGAGTCACTCTCTGACAGTCCGGCCTGAGACTATTGCAGTCTTTGGCAACACTGATGTGTTGTTACGGGCAGTTGTTCTAACATTCTATGTGCATGTAGTCCTGCGTGGTGCAACTGTCTGCCAATGGTGCCGCCACTAACAGGATGACTCTTGGGGGACATCACTACTGCTCGCTGAATGTTCACAGTCATGGCTGTTCGGTCAGTCAGGTACAGGGATAAGGCTGAGCAGGAAACTTGAATCATTCGCATGTGTCACAATGTCAGACCTGTCCACCAAGTTTCATTCCTGTCAGTTGATTACTTCTATTTGTGGAGCTGTTCTTTTGATGATGAGTGTAACATGGTAAAACGTCTTGAGTAAAGAGATTTATAGCAAAGAACATGGAGAACTGAAAAGCTGTGTAAATCTGCCACCTAAAACCCACCTTCTTTATTAACAGACACCTAGTTCTGCCTGCTTCCTGGCTGATAAACAGATAGCCTTTAAAACTCTATTGAAGAGGCCGGTGACAAAGAAATCTGCTACAGCATTTAGTCAAAAAGAATCCAGTGAAGATAAAGCGCTAAATCTCCGTGACCTACATGATAAACCCTGAAGATTTATTCCGACAGCCGACAACATAAATGTCCTTAAAGCATAAGTCTTGGCATATTTGAGGCGAGTTTTTCACAGCAAGATGACAAATTGCCACAAAGTCCCCAAAAGCCCCCTGCACATCTGATCAGAATTAGCAGCAGGCATGACAGTGGCAGGAAAACATGAAAAAGATGTGCCTCCATGTTTACTTTCCCACCAACACTCCGTTTCCCTGGCTGACCATTCTGAGACAAACTAGTCACTATTCCCTTGTCTGACACCTAAGACATGTGTGATGGAGATGCTCTGGGGTCATAACAGTTAACCCGAAACACATGTGGCCTCGAGGGCCGAAGAAGAAACCCGATCTGTGCTACACGTCCCTTAAAACAAATTTGTGATGAGTGGTCTAGTGTCTGACTGCGGGTGGCCTGAACTGACCACAATAATCCCAAAGCCACGGTAGCCAGACCTCTCCTGGGGAAATGGCACGCTTAAGCAGCCATGTGTTTGCTCCCTGGCCTGCTGGACTTCTCCCACTAAGGAACTGATAGCATTCGAACACGACCATGACTGAATTTTACACGGTGACCTTAAACCAAAAAGGAAACAAGGAAATAATCAACAATCTTCCAAAACTTAAAGCTACACTATGGAAGTTTTGGGAATTTGAAGATCTCTCTGGTGAAAATGTGGAAAAGAAGAACACCTCTTCCTCAAGCGGATGAATGTGAAGCACGTTGAAAGAGTATTCAAAGAGAACTCAGTCAAAACTACTGTCATATCTTCATCAGTATAACGCTGATTTTGCATTTGAGAGCTATGCCTTCTTTTTAAGCCTGTGTGGATATTAATATGTAAAGCCTTATGATGTGGCCCAGATGAAATATGGCCTGACACCTCTGACCTTTTCTGACTATTTTTAAGCTAAGTATATTCATACAAAATAATTTCAGTGGTCTATATAAGCTCACCAGACAAAAACACAGTCATCTTGCATGTGTAAAGTGATGGCGATGCATGAGGATGATGGACAATAAATACCTATGGGGTGTGAGTGACGGGATTCATAGATTGAGAAGAGGCGGTACAGTGCAGTGAAGGTCTACTTTGTTCCATGTGTGGGAAACAACTCCATAGCTGATGTTAATGATGGGCTAAAAGGAGTGACTCAGCATTTGTGCATGCCAAAGACCATAGTGTGAAGGAAGTAGCTGAGTCTGCAGGTGTATGGAAGCGTACGGTTATATGCGACTACCAGCAGTGGCAAAACTCCCAGCCTACAAGAAATTCTGCCAGGGTAGGCATCCACCAAATCTGGCCCAACTCTGCAATTCTTTGATGCAGGAGTGTCTGAACATTGATGTGGCCTACATCCCGAAACTTGTGCAGTCCATGCCAAATTGAGTCACAGCTGTTATATGTGCTTGTGGAGGTGTTACACGCTATTGCGTACGTTACAGGTGAGTTACAGACGAGACATTTTTTGTCTGGTGAGCCTACCTGTTTCTGTTATATCACATCTTTATACGAGGAGATTGAAAAGTAGCAAGACAGAACAGCGCTAAGGATAACAGGCACCACTTTCAATCCACACTGGAACTCTAGATGTCTAGTCTGGATTTAATGCAATGCTAGGATTTTGGCACAAGTTCATATCCAGCCGAGATATTTCATGTGCATAAAAGAATTTAGCCCAGCAAGCTATCAATGTGTGGAAGACTGAAAAAGCGCTTACTAAAATACAGTGTTATTCTAGACTTTAATTGAGTGCTATTTCAAAAGCAACCACTTTTATAATCTACCAGCAAGCATTCCTAATTTCATCCTGGTCTGCTCTCCAGTTGGCCATTTTCCCTTCCAAGGCAGAGCCTGAGTCAACAAAGTCATTAAATGATGATCAAAAGCCTACTTTGTGTTGAGTCGTTCGTCTTGCTGTGTTATTCTTTCAGCCATAAAACGTGGAGAGAGCTTCCTAATAACCTTAGATGAACTGAGATGTGAAGATGGCACTGTGAGAAAGTAATAGTTCAGGTACTGTATCCATTAGCACTGAGGCCAAAAGGAAAAAACTGACTTTGAACAGCTCCAGCTTCTCCGAAACCTACAGTACGGAGTCGATTCTACCAGTTCTTCAGGTTCTGGGTCCCAAAAAGATTTCTCAGTTAAGTAATCTGGAAAAAAGTCAACTTTGCTTGATTCAAATGTGTACAGTATATTGAATACAATGTACAGAAGGGGACGTCCACCAAATTTCTAAATAGATATAAACATAGTAATGTTTTGTCGTTTGATTTGAAGTAGAGGACCTTACAGGTTCATATTTCTTGTGATGGTGATAGGGACCAGAGGCTGCGATTTTTACAACACAAATATAGCCATTTTATTTTACTGTATAAAACCACCAGAGAACCGGCACAGCTTATTTGAGTTTTCGTTTGTAATGTTGATTATGGTGACATGATTTCCCTATCACAAAACCTCATAAAATAAAATCATACAATGTGGTACAATGTGGACAAACATCAGGTGGCAACTGTTTCACCTAAAGACTTACTGTGTTCAGAGGCATTAAGCATTTCACACCAAACTACTTGGATTCATTGGGTTAACACCTCAACCGTTTAATCATTTAGATATCTGAGATATCAGTAAAGTTCCCCTTTTAGGCGACTCAGTTTCTTGCCAAAATTCAGCAAACTGGAAGCAAAACTGTGTTGATATAAGACCTCAAATTTTATTAACATGAAACCGATTTAGCCAGTTTGAATCAAATATAGCCAGTGCCCGTTTGGTCCAGTGTAATGTAGATATGCATTAATAAAGGAATATAAATATGAGAAATAAAAATAGACTTTTTGTGGAAGCTCTGATATGGCAAACAGGATAAGGGAGGTTTGAGGACTCACCTACTTCCTGTGAGGCTTTGATGGGAGTCCTGCCGGTGACGTTCAGACACACTATAGCCGCCATGCATGTCACGTCCTTCCCTCCCCGGCGGCAGTCCTTATTGAAGATGTTGATCTTGCTGGGCTCAAAGCGAACATTGGCATGAATGCGGATCACGCTGCGAGACCTGCAACGCAAAAGAGCAGCAGAAATAAACACTGTCATATAAACATGAGGTCTAGGTTTCTGCAGTTTAGTCTACCTTGAGTCGGGACAGTATTGTACCTTCTACTGAACAAAGCCATTCGGCTTCACTGCAAAGTGCCCCACATCAATCGCTTTCAGCCAGTTTGAGTCAGGGGGCACTTTTATAATATTAACCATTGTAACATCTGTTGTAAACATGTTTACTCACATTCTACAGCTGTGCCGCAGTGGCCTCAACAATGAGGACTTTATGGTTAAAAGACTAGGAATTCCCTTCTGATGATGGAGTGGAGAGGAATTTTGGGGCCTAGTTGGCAATTGCAGAAGGAAATCAGATAACGTTACTGAGGTGAAATACCTTACTGTAGCTGTGTGATATCTGGCTGTCTACCTACTTCACTCCAGTTTGACTTTTTCCTGGCTGAAAGGCATAAAAACCTTTAGAGTCTGAAGTCATAATTGACACTAAAGTTGGGCACACTGATGATAATATGATTGGTTTATTAGGCCACTGCTTACTGGCTAAATCAGCAGTCAGGGCTGGTTGATACTACAAGGATTCCCAATGCTAATGTATTTGTAAATGCATGCTGCGTATTTTACTGCGAGAACATCAGTGAAAATGATATACACATGAATATATAACCAACCATTGAAACCAATAAATGCACAGAACACTGTATAACATGACAAATGACACATTTTAAGTTCTGGTTTTAGGCCCGAATGCCCATTTAACATTATTGTGTATTCACCCACCACAGGAGAACTGCAGCACCAAGGGATCCCACAGCCAGGTCCACCAGGCCATCACCATTCATATCCATTTTTCCGTGGATGCTCCTGCCAAAGTACTGCAAACCAGGGGCTAGCTGCATTGCACCAATCCTCTGAGAGAGTGAGGGGGAGAGCTTAGATTGTAGCGCTTCTGTAATTTCCTTCAAAAAATGAACTTACATCTAACATAACTGGACACTATAGCCAAAATGAAAAATCACAATCACAATCAGAGTTTACTGAGATCCTATAGTAGTGCTGAAGTAGACTCTAGAGTGAGATTTTATGAAGAAGTGTGAAAAAGGAAAAGCAAGGGAAACACAGATGATGTGTGTATCTTAGATGTAAAATGACCTTTTGAAAAAACTGCAATTACTATGGAGTGTGAATGTTACTACCATATTACTACTGGGATATAACATCTTGTTACTGTCCAACGAAACACAAGCATCTTAGATTTTGTCGATTTTTACTTTTATGCATCGTCTGAACACAGCAGTTGCTGTTTACACTGTGTGAATATTCTATGATGAATGGATAAATGGACCAACAGAAATGGCCCAAAATCACATTGGTCAGAAAAAGTCTGACATAAATTAAAATTAAATTAGCTGTCATTTTAGAGATACTTGTTTTTCTTTCAGCAGCAGGAATATAACTGTGGTAACTGGGATTAAACTATCATTACTAACTTATTTAACCTACAGAAGTGTGGTGAAAAGACTTGCCAGATGAAGAGCACAAGAAGTTAAAGCATGGTAACTAGCTAATGTAGAAATGACATCAGTTTGGCATTTTGTGGCAGTGTGCTGTTCATCAGTGTGCTGAATAAAGATAAAGTAACTGTTCTCTTTTGATTTTATGAGATCAGAGAAATGTCAATAGTAGCTCGGCTGCATTTTTTTAGCCTGTAGCTTAGTGGCTAGACTAGTAGTGAGGATTAGTTGGAAGAGCTGTAAACTGTAATGCCCTTGGAATACTACAGTACTATTGTAGTGTTTACTGCTATTAAAGAGAACTCTATTTAGGCACAAGTCACTGTGCACACCATACCACAGACATTGTAAAAGAGGAGTCACTAATTGATTTACAAAGGGGAATAGCTTTAAAGCTTAGCGCGGCCCCTGTTTATGGGGAACGTCCCACCTTTCAAGACAACAAGCCAATCAGTTTGCTGGTTAGAAACAGAGCTAATAACAATGTATGAGCATCTTTGACGGGTTTTATCAGTGATGAATACATGAACCTGGTCTTGTATGGCTGGAAATAATCATCCACCGGCATAGCACAGATGGCTGTGGGGTATAGTTTCCAACAAGGATTTTGGCCATATATATTTAAGTTTGGTCAACAGTTCATTCTAAGTCTATATCCTGCACACTCAGTGCTATGGAGCGCAATGGATAACACCCTTACCTGCAAGTGAGCCATGACCTCATCTGGGAGACTGTGGTTTGATTCCCAGTCTGGGTAGCTATGCTGTGCTACATCAAATAGAGTCCTTGGGTAAGACTCCTAACACTACATTGGCCAACCTGTAGTACAATTAACCTCGTAAGTAGCTCTGGATAAGAGCATCAGCTAAATGCTATACATGTCAAATGTTAATGACAGTCATCCACCCTGAGTACCTCATGTTGAGGCAACTAAGTCCATACGTGTTGACTCAGTTGACTGACTGGAAATGTGTGGCACAATTAAAGTTCATGCTGCAGCTTATTTTTGGAGTGCAATGGAGTAATTCAAAGCAATTGCACCTAATGCATCTAAAGAATGTGGAGGTTTCTCCTATTACCTGTTTGTACTTCCTCAGTATCCTGGTACGCTGGCTGTGGTAGATGTAAATGGCTCCTCTATGATCGTCCTCCAATGGAGCTCCCACCACCACGTCATTAAAGGAGTCACCATTCAGGTCAGGCACTGGCGCCAGGGCCGAGCCGAACCTGGCGTTCTGTCCCAGCTCACTGAGCTCCAGCGCCCCCTCCAGGATGAAACGGGGCTGTGGATAAAGACGTCAGGAAATGGAGTTACTGTAGGCTAATATTCAGCGTTGGCATACTCAGAAGATATGCTGACATATGGACACCATCTTCATGCATAAGGAGTGCCTGTCCCGATGCTATTACTTTTACTTCAAATTCCTTTACAAAGCAAAACACAAAAATGCCTCCAAGAATTTAAATTACAGACCATAGCATTTCTGGAGCTCCCAGTGAAAAATAGGCTGAAATCTTATACCATGCTTTAAAATAGCCCGGTATTGTATGCACCCTTCTCCCACAGGATACCTAAACACGGGGAAATGTGCTACTATACCCAGACTGACAAGGTCAAATGCATAAAGTGCATCTGTATTACCACTTAAGCATCTTTGGCTAAAGTGAGCGTCTACAGTAAAAGGTGAAGTCAGTACACAGACATCCGCCATGCCTTTGAAAACAATTAGTCTCATAAGGATGGAAAGTTTTGAGGGAAAGGTGCAATTCCTCAGAGCAAAGACTCTGCATGTCAGCCAAATATTCGGGAGTGCAATTAGCCACACACATCCCTCACCCCCCCTTTCCCCTCCTCCTCCTCCCCTTCAGGAATACCATCCTTCTCCCCTTAATATACTGCCCTGAGACTGCAGGCGCATGAGATCACATGTTTTTCTAAAGGTCTTTCTGAGAAGACGACGGAGGAGAGGACAGAAGAGGAGAAGATTAGGGAGAGAAGGAGGAAAGGGGAGTACAGAGAGAGGGAAAGAGGAGATGGTGAGAGAATAACAGCCTATGGGCTTAAATGAAGGCCATGGTATGTAGGCGAGCCAGCTCGTTCTTCTTTCTTTCTTTCTTTTGCAGTATATTAAGGGGAGAAGGATTGTATTCCTGAGGAGAGGATGAAGGAAAGGAAAGAAGAGGAGAAGATGAGGGAAAGAAGGAGGAAAGGGGAGCAGAAAGAGAGGGAAAGAGGAGATGGAACAGGAGAGAAAAACAGCTTCTGAGCCAAATGAAGACCATGGCATGTAGATGAACCAGCTCTTTCTCTCTTTCTTTGTTTCTCTCTTTCTTTGTTTTGCAGTTTTTTAAGGGAAGGTGGATGGTATTTATGAGGAGACGATGAAAGAGAGAAGATGATGAGTAGGAGAAGGGGACAAAGGAAGTAAAGAGAGAGGTAAAGAGGAGATGGTCTCTTGGGTTATAAGAAGGCCATGGTATGTAGACGAACCAGTGCTTTCTCTTTCTTTCTTTTATTCACAGTAGATTAATGGGAAAAGGATAGTATTCCTGAGAAGAGTATGAAAATGAGGGAAAGAAGGAGGTAAAGGGAGTAGAGAGAGAAGGAAAGAGGAGATGGTGAGAGAAAGCACTCTAAGCACCTGGTTCATTACTCACACTAAGCTGCTACATAACTGCTTATTCAGAATTAAAGTTTGACGTACTGTGTAAATATACTGTACTGAATGCATCATGGTTGTGATGTAACAAACCATAAACACACTCACATATCGCCACATACATCCAAAGAAAAAACGGTCTTGCCAAAATTACAACTTTACAAGAGAGGGCAAAATCCTGATTTGAATTCTAATGCAAGTCAATGGAACCAGACTTTTTCAAATTTGGGCCATTTCTGTTGGTGCATTGCTCATGGAATTTTCACATAGCATAAACAGCAGCTTCTGTGTTCAAATGATGCAACTTGATTGCATCAAGTCAATGCATCCAAATTAGAATGGAGTGAGGATTTCAAACCATGCATGGTAATATGCTCGGTGCATTTCAATAATCAGATTAGACAGCATTTACAAACATTAGAACTAAAGCACAACAACCAAACCCAAGCCTCAACTCTGAGAAATAACGAGAGGCTGAAAAATCATTATGCAAAAATGAATCTCCATACATCGTCCATACATCTACTTTCAGCAGCATTTTCTTTGTGTGCATTCCGCTTTAGCTTCCAATGTCGGAAACTTGTTATGAAAGAACAAAGAACTGAAAGATGTTCTTCTGACAGAGACACTAAATATGAGATATCTCTGCTTTGAATCTTGCCTTGTTTCCTGCTGACTGCTCCTCCCTCTCGGCCAGTCCGCTGTAAACGACTGATGGGAAACGTCGTAGAAAATGAACTGGATGAAAGAAGCAGGCCAGCCTGTGTTTCCTTTCATACCCACCATGATTCTCTCACAGACACTGTCCAGTCATTTCCAGCTATTAGCCCAGCACTGTCTGGCTGCAAGCTGCAGGTAATTATCTCTGAAGGACTAAAAGTTTTCCCACTGAGTTTAATGTACACTTGCAGTCTAATGAAGACATGGTACGGTGCTGGCATGAGACATAAGATGGCAGGTGTCAAACATCTGTCTGCGCTCAGTAAGAGGATAATAATGAGGGCTTTAATGGGGAACCACATTAAAACTGTCATGCAGCCAGTTTATTGCCAACTCAGGACCCGAGAAATCTATTTTGGGGTCACTGAGAATTTGTTTTTATGCTTGATTTCTTAACAGCTAATTTGGACAGTTAAACACATGCATTACACTTGTACCAGCACTTTCCATGAACCAAAGCTGCAACATAAATAACATTATTGTCATGCCTGCTGGTTCTCCTCTCACCTCTGATCTCCTGGACTCCATTTCCCATAACCCACCACCTGATGTGGCGTGTCCATCTTTACCCACTCACACCCGGTTGCCTCGCTCTCAGTCTCCTGAATACTGATTAGTCACCTGACGTTGTTTAGTCTGTTTGTGTAACTGCTTCTCTCTGGCACTGGCTCATTGCGAAGCTTTGCCACTCTGTAGCATACCGAGCGTTCTCTCTCTCTCTGTTTGATCTCGTGTTGCTCTGGCTTTGACTCTATTTTGATTCTCTGGTTTACTCTTCTTGTTTATCCCCTCTGGTTCCTCTGCCTGGTCTGATTGTCTGCTTGGTTTGACCCTTGCCTGATTACTGACTCTGACTCAGTTTAGCTCTTGATGGTATTTCCTTGTTCTTGGTGTTGCTGTGTTTCAGTATAACCTCTTCAATAAACAGGGCCTTGCTTTTAGTTCAGCGCGCATCACACTCTGTTTTGTCCATCGTCACAATTATTTACTCTTTAAGAGGTCAAATAGTAATTTTATATTCTTTAAAAATGATGTTGAAGTAAACAACATGAATTGTATAAAGTGGTGCATGGCGCAGCGGTGCATAATTAAGAGGCAACTGGCTATTTGGGCTTTATTTTGGTATCATGGCATTTACATATTGTGATGAAGCTCGCCCTCATCTAAATACCTCCTACATATGTCTCATTCTGTGGACACATGAAGCTACATTACATTTAGGCATTTAGCTGACACTCTTATACAGAGTGACTTTCAGGGTTGTTTGTTTTACAGGTAGGCCAGTGCAGTGTTAGGAGTCTTGCCCAAGGACTGTTACTGGTGTAGCATTTCCTACCTACACTGGGATTCAAACACCCATCTCCCACATGGGGTGGAAGCTCTCTGGTGGGTTGTGATGTTAACTGCTGAGGTACACCAACCACTATAGCTCAATATGTATCATGGTTACCTCCATTTTGATTACGATATCATGTCTGGCCCTGTGAGTATAATACACGCAATATGTTCAAAAGTATCCAGACACCCCTTTTAATTACTGGTGTCAGTTACTTTAAGGTGCAACCCTTGCTAACACAGGTTTCTGATTTCCATTTCCATAGAAATGCATTTCCAGTACAATGGGATGCTCTGGAGCACCACATACAAGCGTAATGTCACCAATCCCGCTGTCAAACGTTAACTAGAGGGGTATAACGGTTGGTGTAGCTCAGTGGATAACAACAATACCTGCCAAGTTTTCACCACCACACGTGGGAGACTGGGGTTTGAATCCCGGGCTGAGTAACTAAGCTGTGCTACACCAATAAGAGTCCTTGGGCAAGACTCCTAACACTACATTGGCCTACCTGTAATATGATTAACCTTGTAAGTCACTCTGGATAAGAGCGTCAGCTAAATGCCGTAAAGGTAAATGTATAAAGCACCCCAGCTTTGTGCGGAGAAGCAGTGAATCTGTGGAATCTGGAGTGATAGAGCTCTATTCACTACTTCTGTCAGTAGATGGAGAGTCAACACTCATTCAAATCGTCACTGCAGTGTTCCAGCATCTAGTGTAAAGTCTTCCCAGAAGACCAGATGCTGTATTGCAGCAAAAAGGGGAATACATGTCCCATTGATAACCTTGATTTCAGAAGAGGTGTTCCATGAGCAGGTGTCTACAAACTTTGCGCATAAAGTGTAGGTGAAGCAGCACCATACAAATACAGTGTTAGGGTTCTTACCTTTATACTGTAGACAATTCTAAACATAGGCATTTACCTGTTCTGTGACTTTATAGATGTAGACTTTGCCTCTTTCCCAGCCTTCACTGAAGAACATCGGGGCAGCGACCAGCAGGTTATCGGTGACTCCATCTCCATCAATGTCTACTGGAGCAATCTCACTGCCAAAGTAGGAGCCAATCTGTTCGAGGGAGGGTCAAGACTTGAATGCGGGGATCCACAAGAATGCGCTCAAAGCAAACTGCAATCATGCACTATAGAATCTCAAATAACTTGGACACATACGCATAACATATACATAAACACATACAGCCAGCTAGCATGAGGCAGGAGTACACCATGTAAGAACACAATCATATGCCAGAAACAAACATGAGTGACTGTTGTCCGTGTGCATGCATGCACATGTGTGCATTTGTGCAACTGTCTATGTTTTGAATTACACTCTGTGATTGGAAGCATGTGTACTCTGAGTGAGTGCGGAGTCTAGACTGTATCATATGGTGTCCCAAATTAGAGATGGAAAAGGATGAGAGGGATGCATATGGCTGCAATAGTGCTGAGTGATCTGTCACAGTCTTCAGCGTGACCAGAGTTTTCGAAAAAGTGTGAACACTGCTCAGAGTTAAAAAATATTTCCTCTCACTGGGGAGTTCAGTGGCCATCTTAGGTTGACTGGCCCAGCAAAACCAATAGAGGACTTGAAATGCTAAGAAAGTTAGAAGAAACTAAGTATTGAAGATTTGCAACAGGAGAAGAACTGGAAACTTATGTTGACCAATACAATTCAGATAGTGAATGTAGTTCTGGGCATGTGAGTGTATATGTGTATATGTAAATGCATGTGCATGAGGGGCTCCTAAAGGTGTAGTTTGTAATTAGATTTTTTTCAGTTTCAAAAATTCCCAAATTCCTAAAATTACTACCAGAATGTAAAGAAATAACCATTTAATTATGGTGTCAACAACATTTATGTATTCTTTCAGAGGGATTTACTGAGCTATCCCTCCCCTGCCCTGTCTTGTAATAACGTTTTATACCTCAAGAGGCAATAGCGAGTCACTGTACCAATGAGGATGCCATCAGTCCAACATAAGATGAGAGCACTTGTCAATCATGGTGAAAGTGCTGCTCCAAGTTAGAACCACTAGTCAATGAAAGGAAAGGTAAATGCAACGATGGCTGAAGCTCTTAGCAAGTGATCACTGCCACCTGCTTCTGGCAAGAAACCACTTTCAGCAACAAACAAAAGACGTCATAGAAATAGATGAAAGACAAGAGTTGCTTTCCACCACTGGAGGCAACACTTGGTGAGCAAAGAGATGAAGTTTGATGGTTCCTTGTAAATTACAATGGCAGTGGACAATCCAACTTCTTGCATCTTCTTACAAATTGCTCCTTTGAGGCAACTTTTGTAATCTGACACCTCTTTAACTTTCCCACAGTCACTTTCACATACCACCAAACTTCCCACACACACACTGTCATACTCAGTCCGGCACCATTTGGCACAAAAAGCCCACAAGCACGATGCTAGATTTATGGTTGTCGTTCTCACAGCATTTAATAAAGAATCAACAGCAGAGGCACATTTAAAGCAGTTCACCGAAAGTCTACCCTCTACACCACTACTACCCATTCCAGCAGTGTGGTAGGGTTCCGAATTGTGCTGTTTCACACTGTAAACATTTTTAATAGTTTGCTGCTTTATAAGCATGCATAAAGCAGTGATTTGTTTACTGTACAGGTCCATGCCTAATGATTTTAGAGGTATTGTACATTATACAGAGGAGGTCATTGGGACAATATCAGTCAGTCACGACTCTAGAATCCCTGACGTTACTCATATACCTGTAGCCTTGAATGTATAATTCACTGTAAACAGTTGAGTCATGTTTACTGGACATCTGGTAATACATTTACATACCAGCTGTTCATTTATATTTCCAGTCAGCCTAAAATGAATAATTAAAAACTACATTTAAATAAAATCAACCTGTAAAACTTTTATATGTAGGTTTTAATAATTAAGGATTTAAGATGTACGTAGTAGCGCGGGGGATTTTGTTAGAGTATGAAGAATGAACATTTTGAAGAATGAACACTCTCATGCTGCACTGATGGCAAACTCCATCCATGTCTGATGTCGCCTGATGTTGAGGTGAATATCAGTCAGTCACCACTCTAGAATCCCTGATGTTACTCATATTCCTCTAGCCATGAATGTTTAATTCACTGTAAATAGTTGACTCATGTTTACTTTTTTTTTTCATACTCTTTTGTTAGAGTATGAAGAATGAACATTTTGAAAGAGCAATTTGTAAGCATGTTCCATTCATGCTGCAAACAACAGGGGGCAACATATTGGCTTCCTGTCGTTGCTCGCATCAGATTTAAAACTCTGATGCTGGCCTACAAGGCCAAGAATGGACCAGCGCCTCCCTTCCTTATGGCAATGGTGAAGAGTCGAACTGTTCATCGAGCCCTTCGTGCCTCAAGTACAGCTCGTCTCGAACCACCATCCCTGAAGACGCACGGAAGACAAGCGTCCAGACTCTTCTCTGTCCTGGCTCCCAGATGGTGTAATAAACTCCCACTGAGCGTCAGAACAGCTGAGTCTCTCGCGGTCTTCAAACGCAGACTGAAGACCCGTCTCTTCGTAATGCACTGAAATGAGTGAGCTCTAGCAGACGTGTAAATTGTGTATATTGTGGCACTTTAATAACCTTATTGTATTGCACTTATAATGACCTTTGTCAATGTGTATTGTGTTGCACTTATAATGACCTTTCTCTAGGTACCAGCACTGAAACCCCTGTTCGGGCAGTGTCTGAGCTCGTGGTGAGTTTTAGGCTCTAAACTTCCTCTACTAGCTGGAATATTGTCCAACAGAACACTAAGCACGGTTGTAAGTCACTCTGGATAAGAGCATCTGCTAAATGCCTTAAATGTAAATGTAAATATCAGTAAGAAGTTAAAGTGCCCAACTCTATCATAAAAAAACAAGGAATTATGCAGTCCTTCATTCTTCCTCTGCATCCTTCTATATGAAAAAATTTATCATCTAAATTAATCTAAATAATTCCTTCATTTCCTGAAATCAGCACCAATGCTAATTCCAGTTTCGCTTCTACTTATTTCACTTCTTTGTTTCCTGCTGAATGTGGTTTCTTGCCAAGAGGGGACAGCAGTGGATGCTCACCAAGAGCTTCAGCCATGGTTGTGTTTACTCTCATGCTGCACTGATGGCAAACTCCATGTATGTGACTCAATACTGCCTCTTGAGGTACAAAGCAGTATCACGAGATAGGATAGGCCAGGGCTACCTGGTTAGCATGCTAACTTTTTTGATGTCCCAAATATTACAAATTGCACCTATAACCCATTAAATTTATGAAGGTCACAAGAAAAATGAACACTAAATCTTAATGTGGTGAGACAGTGAGGACTGATAGAGAGAAGTGTGTGAGGCAGAGTATGATATGTGAGAGATGTTGAGTTTGACATGTGGTCTGAGGGCCCCTTATATCGTGTGTGTGTTTGTGTGCGTGTGTGTGTATGTGTAAATGCAAGTGTGTACCTACACCATACCACCCATACTGCAATATGTAGAGCTGTGATTTGGCTACCTGCTGGCCTTTCAGTGAGTGCAAGATGGTGAGTTCTCCTGTGTTCTGCAGGGTGAAGATGATGACTTTGCCAGTGTGGTTAAATCGAGGAGCTCCTGCCACATACAGCTGACCACTCCGTGCAGACACCACCGATGTCACAGTGTAACCTACAGCAGTCATTAATGAAAAAATCCATTAGCATAAACCAGTACGGATTCATTCCCAATAGAACCCTTTTTCTCTCAGGCAGCTACCTTCCATTGAGATCTAATATACAATCTATTAGTATTTAAAACCATAAACCAACATGCAATAATTACCTATAAACCTCTTTTTGTCTTGGCAGCTGAGTTTTAAACATAATTGTCACAAAGTTTAGAGTTGTGTTAAAAGTCCTAATAGGTGTATGCATCACATGAATGACATCAAATGCCGCAGTTTATTGCCCATTGAACAGTTATTACTGCAACCATGATGCTAACAGCTGAGCCTGAAACCACAATGCCTGTCCAAAGTAGTCCCTGTAGGGCTCTGTGCTAATGTGGCCGAGATAGAGCTCTAATTAGAGCTCTGTAATCATTTGCCCATCATCCTGAACCTGGCAGTCAGATCTAGTTATAAGGGAACACTGGGGCCTTTATGCTACAGCTAATGAGTGAGTATGCTGATCTTCAGGGCCTAATAAAGAAAGAAAGAAAGTGTAAAAAAGGAGAAGGGCTCAGAGTGAGGTCGAAAAATGAGTTGCCTGATGAGCAGACCGTGAGGGAGTTTACAGACAGAGCTGCAGCACTGGTGGGCATTAAACCACAGAGCCTCCACACACCCACTACATGATCTTTTAAACAGAGAGACAGAGACATATGAAGAGCGAGAAAGAGAGAGTGGAAGAAAAATCCAGATGAGACAGAAGAGAGTAAATCCAATATCATAACAAAATAATTCCATAATTCTTTAGTCGTATTGTTAAATGACAATAGTAACTAGAAAAGTGCATTTCTTGAAGGAAACGCGAGGAACGAGGGATGAGTAAAGGAGTGCAGGTCAGTGTTGCTGCTTGGGGACCTGCCCTTAGTGTGTATGTAAAGTTTGGTGGCTCTCGGGCGAACGAAAGCATGACTACTTGGTTTGGGTCAAAAATCACTGGGACTATATGGGACGATTACGAGGGATGAATAAATGACAGATAGACGAGTGCGGGTCAGTATGGCGGTGCACTAGTGCTTGGGGACCTCCCCTTAGTGTGTATGTGAAGTTTCGTGCCTCTCGGGCAAACGAAACAGCCGGCCTTATGTGGGTCCAAAAATGACTGGGACTAAGGGAGGAACGAGGGATGCAAAAAAAGGAGAAATGAACGAGTGCAGGTCTATCCAACACTAAATGGCTGCGCCCTGAGCCAGTGTATCCGATTTGGAGTCTGTAGGTCGAGCGGGAGTAGAGTACATAGGCAAACAATTTTTCATCCTATTCATTGTCTGTGGGACGAAAAAGGGATGCAAAAAGAAAGAGAAACGAACGAGTGCGGGTCAATCCAACACTGAATGGCTAGTGGATCCGATTTGGTGTCTCTAGGTCGAGCGGAAGTAGGGTAGATAGGCACGCATTTTCGCATTCTATTCATTCTCTATGTGAAAAATACTTCCTACTCTGAATCTGTGCATCCGATCAAAAAGCTGTATACAAGCCCACATCACCGTATCATACCAGACAATATGGAGTTGGAACGGAGTCGCTATCTCGAAAATTGTGGGAACTCTTGAAGAGTTATGCGGCAAATTTCGCAAATGCGCAACCATAATAATCTTCTAAAACTGCGCTCACATTCTTGCTGTAGAACTGTCACCGTCCCAACATTTGTGTGGCTGCATGCTGTCATTGGCTGTGTGGAGTATGGTGTGGAATAAAAATGTTTGTTTTTTTTAGCCCAAACATGTGACTGCAGCATCATGCTAGCTTTACATGGTGAAACTTGTCATGCAACTAAATTACATTTGAGCTGCATAATGTATTGCATCCTGCAACTCAACTGAAACAGCCTCAGTTATTCTAAGTATCTTAACTAAACAGCCAAAACAAGAACGACAAAAACGGATCATGTTATTATGAAAGCTGACATACTTCTTCGGGTCTATAGACAAGTAGAAGCTGGTTTGTTGGATAGCTGAAAAGGGCTAGGGGTGGTAGTTTGGCATACCAGCTTTCACCACAGCACACACAAGGTAATGTTTCTGTAATAGGCTCTGTTCACTAGCCAGCTAAATTTAGCGGCTTCATTTTGATTTATTGTTTATTACTCCTTGTTGGCCTGCTTTCATCTGAATTTAGGAGGTTTGTTTAATTTTCTTCTCTTTTGATGTTGCATAATTTCACACACAGCTTCATTTAGGATCCAGAAGAAGGAAGTTATTGCAGGAAGGGAGACTGAGATGCACTCCTCATCAAGCCTATATATCATCGCTGTAAAAAGAAATACATGTATCTCCATTTTTGTGGATGTATAGTGTATGTTAAGCTATGTAAGTAGCCATTATATTGACTACATGCCTTATAAGTATAGATATCCACTCTTCACCTTTCACCCTTGTTTGCTCATTAGCAGCCCAACACAGAATCAGAGCATTTCACCCATAGAGAATCAACAATGCCCTAGCCATTATGAGTAATAGGTAGAAATAGATAACAGGATTACATTTACTTAAAACATCCAAGTTAACTTTCAACCCCTCAGCTTCCGTCAGCAAACTGCGCTGAGATCAGTTCCTAGACTAAACCTAGAGTAAATCCTTTTCTAAATACTCATTTCCTGACATCTGTTACATCTGTATACGGCTGAGTCAGCACGGTTGAATGATTGAGTGATGCCTACCTAAGTAAGCTCCATGGTTTTTCAGCTCCTCTGGGAACTCCTCAGAATACGAGGACTTGGGTGGAACCACCTTGCCATGTCGGGTCTCCTTCAGTACAGCTCCATTCCAATCGTACGCCCCCACTGCCCCCACCAGAATCCCGTCCTGTGATGAACACCATAAGACATATGACATCAGCTTTCGTCCGCAGTCATGGCTGTGCACCATGTGTGTTTCTCCATTGTGTTTTTGAATTGTTGGTTCTGCTCTCATTAAACTCATTTTAATGAGCCATGAGGTCATTGGACTCTTACTAATTACAGTGATTAAAGTTTATTAGGAATTATGGCTGATGAGGCCCAAATTAGTCCAATTAATCATTCATTAGTGACTTATATACCGACACATTGAGGTGAAACGTGGGCTTCCCGTTCTCACATTCCCATATTCACTCTCTGCAAAACAAATGCAAGCACAGCTGCATGGATCACTGTACTGAACTTTAAACCAATAGACTCAAGGCCATGCTTGTCATGCGAAAGCCATCGGAGGAGTGGAAAAAAATGTCCTGCTTGACATTCACTAACATTTTTCCCAATGTTTGTGCTGCTCGGCAGTGTGATCAGGTTTATGTGAAACAGCAAATATGAAATAGCTAAATGGTCCCTGCACATTTTCCAGTGGTTTGTGGATAGCAAAACCCCACAAATACCCTGTAACCCGTTGGAACTGCGTCTAAATCAATACTGCAGTGATTCACTAAGTCTACCACTTCGTGGAGTACATATTTCTTGGTAAGGCTGTGTATATGTGTTGAAGACCATTGTCATGGAAACTGTGCAAACTTAAAACAACCCAGCTTTTTAGTGAGCATTTAAATCTTCTTTCATTTCATGAAGGAGAAAACGTCAGGGCCCAGACTATGCACCACATCCTGCATGAACTCTGTGGCTCACAGTGATATCTATTTAAAACACCAGCCACTGTTTTCATGCATACATCTAGGCCATGTACCTTCCCAATACAGACCGAGTCATGGTCACTGAGAGGTGACCTTAGCCTTGGTACACTACTGCATAGTGCTTTAAACAACATTGCCATATAGCCACTGGACTACATGTCTAGGAACACTGCATAGGTACGGTGGCCGAGAAAGCCCAACGCACTTCAAGTTAAAAACGCACAGTCTCAAAAAATGCAAAGTCCCAAAACACCAGCAACAAAATGACACGACTTGCACAACATTAGCCAAACGCGCTGCAAGACACTGAAAACGGACGGACCTATTCGAGAGCGGGCTGCGTGGACCTGGACGTAGAGCCGAGACAGCCCCAGTTCCAGCAAAAGTAAGTTTTATCTGTTTATTAATGAATATTCAGTCGGGTTATTGGCCAGGTTCTTGTGTTTATATGTCCAGGTCCACGCAGCCCGCTCGCGAATGGGTCCGTCCACTTTCAGCGTCCCTCGGAAACACTTCCGTTGTGTTTTGAGGCCGTTTGCTTGGGTTTTCAGTGTTTGCAGCGCGTTTGAGACTTTGCAGCGCGTTCGGTTATTGGTTTGCAAGCGGTCTCATTCTGAAGCCCGTTTTTTCAGATCTTGCAGCGCGTTTGGCTAATGTTGTGCAAGTCGTGTCATTTTGTTGCTTGTGTTTTGAGACTTTGCAGCGCGTTTTTAACTTAAGTGCGTTGGGCTTTCTCGGCCACCTTACATAGGCCACAGCAACAGCTTCTCCTCTGTGTCCTTATGTGCTGAAACCCGATGAGATGAACCACCCTTTTTTGCAAGAGGAAAAAAAAAACGAAATTAAAAATCATTCATTATAAAAGCAATAAAAGTGTGGACTCTGTGATAATGGATGTTCAGCTGTGTAAACCAGTGCTAAGCTAAGATCTTATCTCCCAGCAACTCATATGAGCCTTGGATGATTTCTTATAGTGAAACAAATATGTTTTGAGACTATGTGTGTCTACAAATCAAAACCAGGAAGTCCTGTCTTCAGAAATGGCCTTCAGAAATAATAGAAATAAACCACACCATGACTGTTTAAAAAAGATAACAGCAGATATGCAGTACTGTGCATGTGCATAAATCAGAGACCACACTTCATTTGCATAATTTACAGTCAGAATTGAGGTTAAGTATATGTTACTAAACTTGAAAAGTTTCCTTCTCTCACTCAATAGCTTTAAATTCTGTCCATGTGATGGGGACAGTCATGGGTGCCTAACTAGGTCCTGGAGAATTGCTAGGAGTTCAATTTTTTGAATTTGCCATGTTTAAAGCCCCCCAAAACACAGAATAAAATATTATTTGATACTAGACATGAGTGCTATATCAAACCTCCAGCAAAATCTGAATAAAAATCAGATTTACAAATGTGATGGGGCCAAAAAAGGTCACCTTTGGCTGAAACATACCTAATAGTGTGTAATGCCACCATGAGCTCCTACAACAACTGGAATTCGATTTGGCATGGACTGGGCGTCACTGTTCAGCCACTATTACATCAAGTAACTATGCAGTCGTGCCAGATTTGGTGGATGCCTTCTCTGGCACATTTCTGAGGAAAATCTCCTGTAGACTGGGATTTCCTTCCTACTATGTTTTTGGCTCACCCAAATGCAATCACTCCTTTTAGCTAATCATTAACATCTGCATTGGACCCGTTTTCCACACATCGATCATCCTAGTGCAATGCCATCAGAATGCCGTCTGTGGCTAATGAGCTGCTTGATTGACAGCGCTGTGTTGCCACTTCCTAACCATTTCCTCAAACAGAACTAATGACTGAATGGATGGATTAAGAAACACAAGACAATAAACAATGTTGGTGTACGGGTAAAGCGGATGAAAAGGCAGCTACGGACAGGTGGACAAGCTCGATAGCTTTTGGTTATGCTGGGTTAGCTTTAGCTTGTTCAGTTTTCCTCACTCTGAAACTGTTCTGTGTGGGGCGGAGCGAGAGGCATCAGCCTTTTGATCGGTTAGGAAATGCTTACAGTAGCATCGTGCACGTTTAGGGCTACCCAGTTTACACTGAGAGAAGAGAACTATGATGAAATACAGCAGACATTTATTAGACACAGGAAAAAGATTATCTTAATTTATAAGGCAACTCAGATTTAGGTTCCCTGGGCCTTTAATCATTTTTCAACTCCTGTTTTTTCACTTATCTATCTTTGAATTCCCCCTCCCGTATGCATTTGTATTTTTACATCTCATGTCTTCTCCTGAAACATGAATAACTTGTACTTAATGGTTGTTTTAGCTGTAAATTAATTAAATGAAGAGCGGTCGTAGACTATTTGCACAGTCTCACGTGTAATTCATAGGACTTTACATGTGTCTAGATAAGCCACTATGTAAGCATAACTTTGTAAACTCACTTTCAAAGTGTTCTGACTGTTTACTTATTCGTAGAAATGTACTTTATTCTCTCTTTGATGCTTTAAAAACATAAGGAAACTAAAGACGCATCATTTTTTGCTTTGCACATCAGGTTACCAAGCTGATTTAAACCTCCTCCAGATCACCTTCCTTTATGATTACTAATGGCAAAAGAAAATAAATAAGCCAAGCAAATGTGACAACTCATAGACCACATAACACAGTGGAACATCTGAAGTCGTCTGGCTTAAGCCACAGTTTAGGCTGGCAGGGCTAAACCCAGCTTGAGTGAAAACCATCTGTGCATTTGGGGGACAGTTTTTTTTTTTTTTTTTTTAGGTCTTAAATATTCCTTCCAATAAGTTATCCCTCTCAACACTCAGGTTGCTTCTCGTTAAGCAAGTGCTATCCCAGGCATTCGACAGTCTGATGGATGGGATTTCCAGTCGTCCCAGCATAACCATCTGCAGTTTTCCTATTTATTTTTTTTCCCACAAAAGCAAAATATAATATATTTATAATTCCCGTGGCAGGTTGGGCCCCGTTTGTGGCGATAGAATGGAAAATTGGAGCGGTTGCATCAGCAGACGGTGTGACCTGGATACTGATGAAGATAAGTGGCGCTGCAATCCGGAACAAGACCTGGAAAGACACGGAACCTTCAGGTACAGTGTGGAATGTTTTTTGGACGAGCCGCCGCTGATGGTTATCCAGACTTGCAGGTACAGTTGGGAGCATGGAGTTTGCGAGGCTGCGTTGGAGGACAAGCCAGCTGTGTCAACCCATGAGCCAATAACTCTCACGCTGATATCAGCTGCAGGCCCCGGAGAAAAATGCATGAGGGAAAAGAGAGATGTACTTTTCCTCTCTCTCACTTGAGGAACACTTCCTCTTCACCACTCACCACAGCATTCCTCCCATGGGAGGTGAAAGCGGGGCCTTTCATTCACATCTTTTTGGAATGGCTATCGGAAAATAATTCCCATTTGCGTTAGCGGGGACAGAGACGGGAGGGAACAATATATAACAATGATCTCAAGATCTATGGAAACTCAGGCTGAAATTTGGGGAGCCTGTTTAAAGCATGGAGGTGAGACAGACAGAGAAAAGTGCAGATGTGGAATACACCAAAGGGAGATGGACAAACAGCAATGCTTACCTGAACTATATGTGTGGAGAAACCGGCCTGGGACATCTGGAGACCAAATGCTGTCCCATTCGTGCTGGTTCCTATGGACAGAGCCAGAGTGAGCACAGAGGGAGGTGAAGGGGTCCTCCACTGGCTTAGAACTCAGCACAGTGCATTTCAGCTGGGTCTTAGAGCGCCTTAGAAAGAGTTATGACGCTGAGCATATTTCAGAGTGAGGAGAGAGTGCTTAAGACTCGCTCCAAGTAGATTTACAGTGCAGTACAATGCTGAGATGTTGTAAATGTTTTATAGCCTGAGGTTTTTCACTGTATTATGGAACATGAGGCAACACAGAGCGTGGTGCCTCGCAGGCCGTTATGGAAAACCAACTACCTTCCAAACTGAAGATCCTCTCTCCAAGAGCGTCCACAATGTCCTTCAAGGCAGATTCGTCTGTCACATTGAAGAAATGCTTGTCATCCGGGTCGCTGGCAATGTACTTGATCTCGTTGAGGAAAGCCTCTGGGTTGATCCCTCGACGATTGTAGTAGCCCAGCACCTGGAGAAAGACCAGATAGGGTCCAGAGAGTCAGACAGCATCCTGCCATGGCTAGCTATTAACCAGTCTGGAGCGCACTGCCATTCACCATGACTCATTCCTCCTTAGGGCCAAAGCTACTCCAACCTAGCTCCCCTTAAAAGAGGCTTAGATAGACATCCAGCTCTCAGTGTCACAAATTCCACTGGTGTCAGCAACTATATGTGACCTCAAAAGGTTCCCTGCCCATGTTGCCGTGCCTCGACTCTAATTGTCCACCTCATTATCCCGGCATGAGGCCGAGTTTTTGATCAGCCCCAGACCAGTGCTGGGCACACTAGCCCTGTCGCTTTGGAACAGGTCATTGACACCTACGGTCCAAGCTCTTAGAAAGGCTATTAATGCAGAGGAAGAGAGCGAGGACTGTGGCTTCTGTAGGTCAGGGTGAGTATTAAAACAGCATTCATTATTGGAGCTGGCAGTACCTAACTACCGCAGAACTGCTTGGACTTATTTGCATTTCACTGAGGCAATTCTTTTGTGGTTCAGTGAGCCATGCATGTCGAAGTTTTATTTCACTGACGTTATACGCATCTCTTCTGTATTTGGACTGGAACGGTGCACAGATTTTTATTCAGTTACTCACTAAAGAACAAGAACAAGAAGTATGCACCCATGAAGAAGAAAAGAGCAACATAAGACTCACAGCAATAGCATATCGAATGATGCCATCCTTCTCGCTGTCCTCAATAACCTGCTGTAGGTCCTGGCTGTCGTGTGACTCTCCGTCTGTTATGACAATCATGACCTTCTTTGCTCCTCTCCTCCCACCCTGTTTAAAGGCCTGAGACCTGGCGGGACACATGGCATTTTCTGTCAAATATAGCATGTGGTGAACCTTTTAGCCCTAAATGGGTCCAGGCTTTTGTTACTTACTCCTGCAACAAATCAGATAGTTTGTGTTGGTTTCCATGCATATGGTCATATGTTCCCTAAACAAAATCACTGTTGTTATAGTGAGTACAGAGCTTTTAGACATTTTACATATGCACATTTTAAATTGTCGCTGTCCAAAGAGAATCAAATATCTCCAAAATTGCAGCTTTATAGGAGAGAGGGGAAAAACCTAATTTAACTTCAGTGTAAGTCAATGGAACCAGAGCAGTTCCAAGCAGTTTGGGGCCATTTCTGTTGGTCCATCCAACATCAAATTGTCACACAGTGTAAACGACAGCTGCTGTGTTCATATGATGCAGTAAAGTAAAAATATATAGTAAAAAAATGTAAGAACAAAAATAGATTTTTTGAATGTTCAGCTCAAGTTTTCGACATACTACATCCCCCAATCTTGATTTGCCAGACCTTTCCACATATGGTCATGTTTGATAGAACTAGTGAAAATGTATCTGTTGCAGTGCTTTCATAGGTGGGAGTTTAGTAAATGAATAACTGAACTGAAAATGAATTTCATTTTGATTGGGAATAAAATGAATGAAGGTAGATGTCTGATTTTATACAGCACTTTATACAGTACATATGGCAGCAAGAATCAAAAGAGTAATGCAGTTTCATGCATCCGGTGCTTTGAGCTGATCTGTGTGTGTGTCTTCATGTTAAAGATGTACTGTACATACAGTACCTGTCAAAACACACCCAACTTAAGAAGGTTTGGGTTCTACAGGCTTACGTGTAACAGTTCCGACCAATGAGATGTCAGAAACAATACTTTTCCTTATATTCAACACAGACTGTTGATGTAACACAGTGTTATGTTTTGCCATATCGCCGACAATATATATTTAACTGTGCAAAAAATGCATCTTTATTTTTTTACATAGTTTAAAAGGTCTAGTTACTCTTTATATAAGGGAATATTAATGATGGACAGATGAATAAAACTGCTCCAAAATTGTGTAGAAATGAAGCTTGTTATATCAGCCTTCATTGCAAGTTAGGAAGCTGTTTATCCTCTAAGTTTCAATTGAAGTTTTTTATGATGGACCACATAATTCTATGCGAACTAAACTTTTGACTGCATGTTTGTTTACATTGTGTGTGTGCGTGTGTGTATGTGTGTATGTGTATGTGTATGTGTATGTGTTTGTGCGTGTGCGTGTGCGTGTGCGTGTGTGTGTGTGTGTGTGTGTGTGTGTGTGTGTGTGTGTGTGTGTGCGTGTGTGTGTGTGTGTGTGTGTGTGTGTGTGTGCGTGTGTGTGTGTATGTAGTACCGTGCTACATTGATGCCCAGTGCAGTGTTGGTCTCCTCTCCGCCCCTCTGCTCTATCTTTCTGGCAGCCTTCACCACATCCTCCACTGAGCGATAATCATTCAGCTGGAACTCAGTCACCACCTTCTCTCCATACTGGACTACACCAACCTAAACTCATACACAATAAACAAACTATACAAAAATCTAATATGCATGCATATGCATATTGAGCAAAATGTGAGTACTAATCTTGAGCATGTTATTATAGCAATTATCATAGAGCTTGTTTGAGAAGTAGCCTGTATGACTGATTTGACATACTTATAATAATATATATACATACTTATGATAATATAAATAAAATTAGCCCATAAGCCCAATGCGCCTCTCAGCAGTTTACATTACCAAAGCTATGATCTCTATTAAGCTATACTGGCTTGCAACCCATACCTGTATCTGTCCTGGCCCGATGTAGAACTTCTGCAGGATGTTGATGAGAAAGTCTTGGACTTCATACCATGGATAAATGGAATTAGAGCCATCCAGAACTATCACAATATCCATATAGGTCTCACATCCTGAAAGAATTTTTATTATGCAGTTAGGAAATGTATCTGCAGCTGAAGTGGGATAGTCTTTCACAAATATTAGCATATGCAGACACTTCATCTTTCTCACTTTCAGGAGCATAATAAGTTGACTGATTGCAGATTGTATTGAATTTGTCGTTCCCTGATAACTTTATGCTTGAGTTTAACATAAAACGGTGGTAATGTCCAAAAGAGTAGCTGGAAATTCCGCAGAAATGTCACAACACAGAAGATTCCTACTTAAATCAAGTCACAGGCGGAGCGTGCAGGTGTGCTGTGCTTACTTTGGAAAGCTGGAGCTATCGTGCGAGAGAATTTAAAGCTGGCGTTGACTCTGGAGCAGATTCCTGTACTGTAGTAGGAGCTGCCACATTCGTACGACCACAGAGGACCACACGCCTGAAAGCAGAAAGAACCACAGTTAAACTCACTGACAGTCACGGCTCTGACACCACAGTCAGTGCTGCTATAGCAATTGATACAATTCGGTGTATTTACACCCTCACACCTCTGGTGTTGAGGTTAACATGATGTAGAGTAATGCTAAACAGTAATGCAATGTAACAAAGCAGCGTTATGCATTACAGTTTACATCCTTGGAATCACATTACAGTTACTGACTTGATGAAACCCACTGGATCACTCATGTGTCTCTGATAGAACAATTAATTACGCTTAATGGATTTAAGACCTACAGTACCAGTCAATGGTGTAGACACACCCAACTAAATGGATAACTGTGGTTATCTTAAAGACTCTACTGAGCCTCACACTTATCAGTTCCAACAGATGAGAATATCCTGATATACCACATATACTCTTGATGTATCATAACACTGTATTTGTGCCATATTTCCACCTCTAATATACATTGTGTTGCATAAAAATACCCCAACAAAGCAAAAAACTTTTATCTGTGTTTTTATTGCCCAGTACAAAAGCTTTAGTCACTCTTTTAATTTACTGAATGCTCACGCTGGACAGACATCTTGTTATATCAGCCTCCACTGCAGGTTAGGAAAGCTGTTTTATCCTCTGTAAAGCTCATTTTGGAGGTATTTTAAGGTGGACTGCAAAATTCCATGGGTCCTATTTTATAGTCTGATGACTTCACTGTAAAGTAAAGCTTTAAGCTACTGCTAGCAGCCATGTCTAAACTAAACAGCTGGTAGTGTATATTTCCTCTGTATAGATGATCTGTGTTTATTCTTGTATGTAAGTCTGTTGAGTGCATGGCTCTTTAGGTGAATATGGCATTCCTGTAAAGTTTTGGATTTAAAAATAAGGGAAATTTCCCGCCGCGCTTCGAGCCGTCCCACCAGCCCAACCGAGGTTCAGTATCCCTTACACTTTAAGACAGGTTTATAAGAAATCTAACATAACCACCTGTGAACCACTTACAAACTACAATTAGATTGTGCTCCTTCCCCCATGAGAGACACTAATATCACAGTTACAAACTTACAGAATGCATAACTCTGCCCTTTCCTGCTCTGCTTTAGAAAGGTAAATTCGATGTCCCATTTCTCTACATATTTACATGCAGTCTTTACTTTTTTGGCAAGAATGCCCTCTCTCTCCTTGCATCCATCCATCTCTCCCTGTTCCAGGTTTGTTCCCGCTGTCCACACTAACTTGCAGCAGCCTGGGTGGCAGTTCTCGCGAGGTTAGTGAAATTTCAGTTTGGGGAGGCACAGGAATGTTTTTTAAAATTCTAATATAATACGTGAAATTTACAGGGAGGAGGGTGGGAAGGAGGGGTAAAATACGGTAGTTTCCCGGCCAAAATGGGAAACTTGACAGGTATGGAATATGGCCAGGCAAGATTGGCACAGGGACCACTTTTAAAATTTAATTGTGCTAATTAATGGATACAGATCCCTTTCCGGAGGACTGTGAAGAAGAAGAAGAAAACGGCTAAACAGACCAGACTTTTATTCAGAAACAGCTCAGTGAGCTTTAGATTTAATTCCTGAAGGTTTTGTTTCACTGTGTATTACTGTATGTTTTATGTGCATTACTGGCTTCATCTAGCTCACAGTAAAGAAACGATATGTGTGCTTTCATTTCAAATCAAATCAGGAGCTGAATATCAGACAAAGTAGAAACCTTTAGTAACTCACCACAAAGCTGTTGTCTTTAGGGTTGGAGGTAAGCGTCATCCCCAGCCTCATTTTATCTTTACGTTCAGAAACATTCGTCAAAGATATCTTTCCTTAAAGGAGGACAAAAAACCAACAATAAAAACTTAGTATAGTGGACAGTCAGTATTGGTCACATTAAATATGGGTCATATGGGTCAATACACAACAGTGTTAACAAGTGCGTTTCCTGAAGAAAACACAGAGTGATTGCGCAGCTTAAGCTTGTACTTAGCCAGATGCTAAGGAGTGCTAATAATGAATAGGAGTGTATGGGAGGAACGAGGGATGAACAAAGGACACACAGAGGAGTGTGGGTTAGTGTGCGTGTGAATTAGAGCTTGAGAATCTGACCTAAGTGAGTACGGTTTGGTGACTTGTTGGGTAAAGGAGACAATAGGCTTTGTTGAGAGGTGAAAATTAATGGAACTCTTTGGGAGGAAAGGCAAAACAGACGAGTGCGGGTCAATATTGGGTTTGCGTTTGGTGGTCTGCCCGAGAAAGTATATACTGTATATAATGAATGGATAGCGGATGAGTAGAAGTAGCATTGGCGGGCATGCACTTTTGCTTCCCATTCATTCCCAATGGGAAAAAAATCTGGAAAAAAGTAGCTTTTCCAAAAAACATATGTCGGATCAAAAAGGTGTATAAAAGCATACAATTCCCAATTAAACATTCCCAAAACATCCCGGAGTTGAAACGGAAAACGGAATTCCACAATCACTAATAACATCTAGTCTGGTTTCAATAGCCTGCAGGCACTGCATGCTAGATCCTTAACATATAGTCTCTGCAAGCTATTTAGATGTATCGCTGCATCATGCCATGCAGATGTGTGCCACATGCAGGAGCACAGATGTGGAAATGTATGTAAACTGAGGAATGAGGAAAGAATAAATCATTATGATGGCCTCTCTCTCCTGCAGGTTTTCACACAGCGAGCTGCCTGGTAACGCTTTACCTGAACCACAACGCTAAGCTGTATCCAGATGATATGGGGAAGTGTTGAGAAGTAATTACACTGGCACAGTAAAGAGTTACGATCGCTTTTAAAGTGTATTTACTCTAATGTATTTAAATGTGCAGGGATAATCCTGGGGAATGTGAAGTGGAGTACCTAAATTGAGCTTGGTACAGCTGGGGCCTGCGGCTCGTCTGCCCAATGGACACTTATACACATCACCTGTTTGGTGCTGCCCATTGGTTTCTAATGGAGCTCCCACCAGTAACCTAAAAGCAATCACAAACATAATTAGCCAAACATGAGTTGAGATTCAAACTGCAGTACAGTTCTGTGCAAAAGTCAGATTAGTCAATCATTATTTATCATTTATATATTTCACAAAAAAATACTGAAACCTCAACAACTAAATATGAATATGAATTCTTATCTTAATACGAGCTGACTTAATGCAAGTGGACTTGAATCAACCGTCCCCTGACATGTTCTCAGGAGTGACAAATCACGCTTCTCCGTCTGGCAATCCGGTGGACGAGTCTAGGTTTGGCGGTTGCCAGGAGAAAGATATTTGTCTGACTGCATTGTGCCAAGTGTAAAGTTTGGTGGAGGTGGGGATGATGGTGTGGGGTTGCTTTTCAAGAGATGGGCTCAGCCCCCTAGTTCCAGGAACTCTTAATGCTTTAGCAGACCAAGAGATCTTGGACAATTCTCCCAACTTTGTTGGAACAGTGTGAGGATGGCACCTTCCTGCCCCTTTCAACACGACTGCACACCAGTTCACAAAGCAAGGTCCATAAAGACATGGAGTAGCGAGCTGGTGTGGAAGACCTTGGCTGGCCTGCACAGTGTGGGTTTTCATACTTGTTAACTACAATATGCTTATAGCTTCAATAATGATGAAGCAAACATGTTTTGGTTGATCAAATCCATTTGGTGAACACGGAAAATGGTGAAAACGGACTTGTTGTCAAACTGTCTCTTTAAATATTTGAAAAATGAGGTGACGGACGGGATCTGGAGACATCATGTAAACACTGGGGAATATTTGCTACTTGCTCAGTAAACGTGGATATTCTTGGCAGGGATGAAAGAGATGACAGGTATGTGAATGTGAGGAGAGGGATGTTTAAACAGATTGAGCTGGTTGTTGGTGTACTTTATCAGTGAAAACACCCAGGGCGGTGAGGTATGCGAGTCTTCATGTGCGTGTGTTGAGCATGTGTGTGAGGATGTGTGCTATGACCCAGACTGGCATGGAACATAAACACATTTGCTTCATTAGCATTGACCTGCAAACCTGCAGATATTACAGATACGACTCTCCTGTAGTGAGACAAGACACTAATATACAAATATAAATATTCACGTGGAATATAGCCACGTCCTGGAGTTACCTTGATTGATCACAGGTCTACTCCAATAAATAGAGAAAGTCATTTGATCTGCTTTTATTCATCTCTCTTACAAAAGCTACAGACTGTGTACTGACATTATAGAATTAGAGTTACAGGTATCAGACTCCTATACTGCACTGACACCTGGTCACTTTACCTGGTACTCACACAGTAGGAGGTTCTATGATCCTGGTGTAAGTTTGCTGGTTCTAGGTCAAGAACTGTATGGCTAGAAACTGTTTACGTGTTGAGAATAGAAAAATGAAAAGAACAGTAATTTGGGTTTCTCATGAAGCATCCAGCACAGTGCCATAATCCTGCTAGCACATAAAAATCTTCGGTTTGACAGGCTAAGCCTGTGACCCGGTGATGTTGCTGGAGAATGTGCTGTGAGAAGAATTTCCACTTGGTAACATTACAGACTGCTTAGTTGTACAGCCTCCACATTTTGCACAACGGTTTCACCCAGAAAGAATCAACCAACAGGAATGAAACTTAGTGGGTTGGTTTGACATTTTGAGACATGATAATGATTCCAGTTTCATGCTCGGCCGTGTAACAGCCATGATTACGGACATTCATATTGGTGCCAGCACCCTTGGTAGACAACTGCACAGTGCAGGACCACATGCATGCAGACTGTTACGGCGACTGCCCTTAACACCACGCCAACTTTGACAGTGTCAGACTGTCATGGAGTGTCTCAAAAGGGCAGGGCATCATCTTTAGTGTTGAGTCCCGCTTTTGTCTTGGTGGAGACGACCATGAAATGCGTGTGTGGAGGTACCACGGTCAGCCCCAAGGTTTGTTCTCATGCAACACATGTCCAGAAGGTCTAGTGTCACTCCATCTCCACCCCTACCTCACAATCTGCAGGAACTCCGTGGGTATATTCAAACTGCATGGGATGGATTATCACAGGACACCATTAGGAACCTCTAGGACATGACTTCTGTGTGTGTAGCTCAATGAATATTGCCCATGTCGCCAACAGATCTTAATCTCCATCTTGTTTTCTCCCTCCTATCGCTGATTAAAATCCATTGCTATGAAACGTCAGGTTCTTTCTTATGTAGCATATGTATGTAGAATAGCCATTCATTCTATGTGGCCTACTAACGTTTTCTCACAGGCTTACCCAAAAATTATTTTTGCCTTTATACACCACTGGCATTTATCATTCAGGTGTGACGAGAGAAGCACTCTGGAGAGCAGTTTATCATGAGGATGACTGCTCTTGCGTTAAATACCCAAGAAGGAATCGTTAGACCATTCACAGGTCTAGCAGGAGTCAAATACTGGACAGTCAAAAGCTGTTTCTGCATTTTACGCTGCTAAATTCTTTTCCCATGACAGTAGTCTCAAAGGAGAAAGAAAGTCTGAAGGAGCGCAAGATTAGACGGTACTTCCAGGTCTAAATGGGCCTATAAATGTCAGCAAATGACTTTATAAAGTGCTAAGAACATCAGTAGCACCAAACTGTTCGTGAGTTTTCTCATAGCCCTAAAAAGTGACCCTGCAGTACATGTCAAAGAAAAACAACTGAGACAGCAGTAAAGCAGCACGGTTCAGCCAATATGGCCAACAAAAGCTCCTTCATTGGAAAAGACAACCAATTGTAGGACTCCTGCCCCAGCCTTAGGAGTAATACCTGTCACTGAAATGTTCATTTTCTCTAATGGAGCACTTTTGGGACCTAATAAGATTGCAACATGAGCTCGGTTCGATTCCCTGAACTGACAGTAACGACTGAGGTGCCCTTGAGCAAGGCACCTAACCCCCAACTGCTCCCCGGGCGCCATGGATAGGGCTGCCTACCGCTCTGGGTAAGTGTGCTCACTGCCCCCTAGTGTGTGTGTACACTAGTGAGTGTGGTGGTTTCACTTCACGGATGGGTAAAATGCGGAAGACTTGTAAATTTGTCCCCACTGTGGGATCAGTAAGGGATTAAATACTTAAAGCTTGAAGCTCTACAGTCATTCATAGTGGTACTTGCTAATCATGAACTGTAAGTTCCTTTATTCCCTGATATGCATTCCTTCAGTATATCTGGAACGAATGCCTAATAAAACTTGAGGTCTAGTGCTTAGGTTCCCTCATCCACCACAAAGCCCCCTTCCACTTAATTCCACATTATTCTCGTTGATGACGGATGATTCAGCGTTTCGGAGGGTTCCAAACATGTCATTTAAACATGGCGCCAGCAGAGCAGAAGGAAGGAACGTGTGTTAATGTTGCTCATGAATGGTCCGCTGATGCAAAGAGGTTTGGCATGCCAGACGGTAGGGGTTAACACTCTACTCTCATCTCTTCAGAACGGCAGTAGCTCAGTGGAACGAAACCCGACACTCGTTTATTGCAGATCCAGACCTCCGTCAGTGCTCGGCTGCAGGCCAGAGGTCATGCTGTCGGGCCCCTGGCCCCTGAAACACAGCTCGGTTTCAGCATGCCTGGCTTGGAAATGATTTTCCACAATGTACAAAAGTTGGATCTAACTTCCTTAACGATGACAGTTTCTTCCTTCCAATAAGTGTGGTGTTGTGCAGTTTGTCAGATATGTGACTTAATCCCTGGTTTAGTGAACCAGATATGTAATGACGTTTGGAGCTGCTTTCCTCTGCCTCTGCTGAAGTCTGCAGTCGATGCTTCCGCACCAACATTTGCCAGACAGCTCTGGAAATAATCTTAGCTAAGTCAGTTCTGATGGTGCTGATATTTCCACCGCTATTAATATTGTGATTATTATTGCCATTATTACTGCCTCTGGCACCTTGCTTTACACTGGAGGGTGCATTTCAGGATACAAAGAGTTGAGAAGCAGAGAAAGAGCCTATTATTGCAGTGATTTACAGGTGTTCAGCTCCTTCCAGTGCAATGACACGAGCCGTTAAACCACCCAGTGTACGACTCATTAGGGTCAAGTGCTCTCCCTGCAGCTCAGCCAAAGTGAGGGCAGTAGTGCCGAGGTCATTTCTCCAATAAGGGACAACAATAAAGCCCATATACAACCTCTCGCAGAGCTAAACTACACAGTGCACCCTGGGTTTGTTAGAAAAGGCTGCAGAGGAATGAATAAGGACTGACGTGCCATGAGTGTTATTCCTATCACGAGACGGCGAGACACTAGACATGAAACCCAATATCTCAGGTCTTAAGAGAGAAAGAGAGGGGACTGACAAGCAGCTTCAGCACCTTCATGTATGCAGTGAAGGGTATGATTCTGAAGGATAAGGAAAAATACTCGCGCAGAAAGCAGACATCCTATAATATCCAAACTGGTTCCATTTTAAATTAGTTATTGAAAGAGGAAAGCCTATGATTATACAGCATAATACACTCTGAACTCACTGTAACCACATTAATGTATTGCTATTGCAATTAATTTGACAAATCCAATAATTAATTAAATATCAGTTACTACAGTGAACAACATATATGCACGTACATTTAAAAAAATAGATATTAGCATAACATTAACATATTTATGTGTGTGTATATATATATATATAGTAAGTCTGTATGTGTGAGACCTTACCAGCAAAATTTCAAATGCAGACAAAATACTGTGTACATTCAATACATCACTAATATTCAAAATGTAGGTCAATAATTCATAAAATAGAAAATATATGTACATATCGTCATCACAAAGACAAACAAGCACTTCTTCAAAATGGTACATTTACAGGAAAAGGCAAAAACCTGAAAAAAAAGACTTTCTATGCAAGTTAACAGAGCCAGATTCGTTTTTCCAATCAAATTTGGGCCATTTCTGGTGGTCCTTTCATCATAATATTTGTACACAGTGTAAATGGCAGCTGGTGAGTTCAAATGATGCATAAAATTAAAAGGCAACTAAAAAGGAGTTTTTCATTGCACAAGGACGGTGTCGTCCCTCATATATATGTATGTGCCATATTGTGCAAGGTCAAGTTCATTTAAATGGCTAAGAAATAGTAATCAGACACCTCCAGGAAGCTTTTATACATCATTCATTTTCAGCTTGGTAGTCAAAGTCAAATCCAGCCTTTAATGAGCCTATCTATTCAGTTTAAGCTGTTTAAGATGCAGTAAGTACACAAATGTCAGTGTATACACTGCCTGGCTTAAAAAAGCCACTGATTAGATTTAAATAGGCAAATACTAAACAGCTGCTGATTGGATAATTACTGCAGTGATTAATATGTTTCAGTTGGCCACAGTTCCTTTAACCCTAACAGATGCAGTGAGTAGATTCTCTTTTCCTGCATCAGGCAAAGAAAACTTCTAACAAGAAGCTGCAAATCTGGTTAAGAACTGTCCAGCGCATTAACAAGACCAGGAAGAAAAATTTGGTTCGAGAAAATCTTGACCATGAACCAAGATACCAAGTGTTTGGTGAAGTCGAATTATAAGCCATCAAGGGCAGGACTTGTTTAATAGTGAAAGTAAGAGAGTTTCCACATGCACATACTAGAACCCACAGGATTTAGGCTGAACAGCTGTGCGCACATAAAGCAACCACTTGTTAGTGAGCCTTACTGGAAATAAAGGCTTTAGTTTACTAGGGAGCATAAGGATTGGACTCTGGAGCAATGGAAAACGGTCACGTGATCTAGATTTGCCCTATTCCAGAGCAATGGTACATCGGTATCAGAAGGGAAGTGCATGGAGTAATTCTCCCATCATGCATGTTGCCTGCCGTACAAGCCTGTGGAGGCGGTGTTGTTATCTTCTACATCTGGTCAGGTCAAGACTCAGCGACATTATGTGGCAATTAAATGAAGTCAGCTGACTACTTGAATATCCATAATCACCAGGTTATACCATCAGACATTTTTCCTTTCCCTGATTCCCATATTCTGGAATGACAATGCCAGGATTCACTAAGCAACCACAGATTAGAACACTGCCTCCATAGGCTTGTACAGTGGGCAACATGCATGATGAAAGTCTAATCCATTGCTCTGGAATATGGTAAATCTAGACCATGTGACCTTTTTCCATTGCTCCAGAGTCCAATCTTCATGCTCCCTAGCAAACTGACCTTCATGACCTTAACCCCATTGAAAGTCTCATGGATGTACTGGTGAAGACTGTACAGAGAGGCTACTCGGCCAAACATTACTGCGACTCTGGACAGAAATAAATGTGGACAGAATGGGGTTTTTTTTGTTTCTGGACAGAAACAAAACACCAAAAAAGCGATTTCAGTATGTAATACTGAATACACTGTAACACATCCCAATTAAAGTTAGATTTATAGACTATAAGACGTTTCCTCCTCCAGACATGACCCTAATTCCGCTATATCAATTTCATGAAAATCCTACGAGAGCAATGCCAATGGCAACAGTTTAGCAGTCTCAGAGTTCAAGATGAAGTTGTGAATGTTGGTTTAACCTGACCGTTTTCAGTCTGGATTGATTAGTCTGGCCTGCCAAACCACTCTATCGCATGCACCATGAAGATGGTTTAAGCTGTCATAGTGTTTCAGCTCTATCCTAACGCAAAAGAGGGGTTCTATAAGTCTCCTGCTGCCTCAGGCATTTAGTACTAAAGACCAAGCAAAGGTCACCACCCAGCACGGGAGTTACACAGTCAACTATAAAACAACAAACAGCACTCGGACGTGTGGGTGTCTGTTGATGTGTGCGCTCTGAAACTCATCAGCCCATCTTCTCAACTCATCACTGCAGGTCTTTCACGCTGTGCTAGTAAGGAATCCCAAGTAAATAAGACTTCACCACTGCCTATAAAGTACTATGGAAAAGCCGACTAGCCTTAATGTATCCTCTTTAATATCCACTCAAAACAGCTACTGAGTGCTTATTCATTTTGTAAATCCGTACTTTTATGCATCATTTGAACATAGCAGCTGCTGTTTACACTGTGTGTAATTTCATGAGGAATGGGCCAACACAAATGGCCCAAATTGGAAAGCAAAAATGTCTGGTTCCTTTGACTTACATTGAAATTAAATTAGGTTTTTGCCCTCTCCTGTAAAGTTGTCATTCCTATATTCAGTCTTGAGGTTGGTGGAAAGTACTTCCAATCGCATTCTATGAAGATGAGGTCTAGACTCTGGTATGGGGTTGGTCGGCCCATTGCTTTGAGAGCAACCGCAGCTTCTTTGTGTAATGCCAGATTTTCTTTAGCTTCTCGACAGCTGAGCTGTCTTCTCACAGCGGACGAACGGACAGTAACACCTGTAAACTTTTACTGCCAGACATGGGGAATGCAATTTCCTTATATCAATTTTTGGAAACTACAAAGAAAAAAAAATGCATATAATATATTACCTTATCATATAGGGTGGGCTTAATGTTAAGCTGCTTTGAAACTATGGGTGGAGATTTCATTGAGATCTAGACTCGGGCCAAAAGAAAGAGCATGTGCAAAAGTCTTTTAAATTTTGTTCCATGAGGGACAAATACCTTCATTAAGGAGCTGGAGTTTCAATAGCCCGTGCTGATGGACGGAAAATGAAATATATACGTATCAGAAATGCAGATCAGGAAAGAAATGTATTTCTGATGTGCCGCTTTACTAAGCTCTAACCGAAATCAGCTGTGTTTCCACTCCTGAACTGCCTTTCAGTCAAAGGTCTTTTATTGAGTCATTCTCTTTCTCGCTCCCCCCGTTCTGAACTCAGATTCTGTTCCTATCCAAATAGCATGTGTAGATGATTACAGCAGAAAGACTGTACCCGTAGTCTTTCGGACGCATATGAATTGACACCAGCCACAACAGAAATAAAGGGGAAGCATGGACCCCAAAAATATAGTTCAGTCTGGCTGTGTCTGCCTGTTTTGAGCCTTTATTGCACTGAAATGACCGACAGAAAGGTCAAAGCGGTACACCCAGATGGGAAGAGAGAACACACACATCCGCTTCACGCAATATACAAAGCCGCACACACACTTTACTGGACCAAAGGTGAGCTGACTGAGTACCGAACCAAGCTGCATGCCCCTAGAGAACCCTCTCCACTTCAAAGAGGCATTCAGATCCAGAGCCCTCCAGTGCTTCATCGGGAAACCATGGGATTCCTGAAATAACCAACACATCCATCACCCCAGAAAAATATCCTGTGCCCAAAAACACCCGCATGGACCCCAAGACCTGCACAAAGCCGGCTGTGTGGAGCACGGTCTGCTTTCAACATCACCAAATGAGGAGAAAGCGGTAAAGTTTCACTGGAGGATGCCAGTGGAGCTGAGTGGCCTGGGATGGATATGAGGAAACCAAGGCTGTATCACTTGAGTCCAGGGCAGAGACTTATGTAGAATTCGAATTGCAATTTCCGCAACGAGGGCTCAGACTTGGACTTACGCTCTTCTCTTTGAAATGCGATAAACAGTAATGCTGTTCTAAGCTTTAACTGCAGCACCGATTTCTATTCCAAACACTCTTTGTGGTGGATAGCCTATGCAGTGCCCTATACTACAATACAATATGAATTCACATGCTAGTGTTGGTCAGACCCATATTTACTTTTCTAACAATGGGCAGAATTTCTTCTCCCGTGACCAAATCCTAGTTCTACTGACCACACATTCATACCGAGCTTGCTATGGCTCAGACCATGTGTTCAAGAAACTCTTTCATAGGGCAACACTAAAGAAATGTTTTTGAATTGACTTAAAGCAGATCTGCAAATTTATTATGTCGCTGCCAAATATAAGATAACTGAAATAAAACAAAAAAAAATTGAAGGTTCACGTGGAAACCCTGCATAGAACAACAATAGAAAAGGACTGTACTCAAACTAAAAGGAGAATGAGACTTTGGGGATTTAACAGAACAATGATCCAATCACATTACGGTCATAGCCAATTCTAAACGTTTCAACGCATGAGGTGAACCCAAGTGTGCATGCACTGCTTCTAGCTGTCAACACCAAACCACAGCCGCAGATTTCCAGAAAATGATTTCAGTTGTTTTGCAGCAGATCAGCCACAGTGAACTGACATCAAAGTTACTTGAAGATGGTAATGAGATTACATTATATCGTTTTGGTTATGTTCGGTCTATGAATGTCATAAAAAAGGTCTAGCTAACCAAAAGATGTTCTATGAAACCAATATTGGCATCATGTAGTGGAGTAAACAGTAAAATATTAGACTTCAAAATGCAGTACAGTTACAGCAAAAAGAACCCAAGAATGGAGATTCAGTACAGATATACCAACACACTACTTACAGTACACTAACACACTAAACTTACTGAGTTACTGTACACAGACACTACTTACAGTACACTAACACATTACACTTACTGAGTTACTGTACACCAACACACTAATTACACTACACTAACACATTACACTTACTGAGTTACTGTACACCGACACACTACCTACAGTAGACTAACACATTACACTTACTGAGTTACTGTACACCAACACGCTACTTACATCACACTAACACATTACACTTACTGAGTTACTGTACACCAACACACTACTTACAGCACACTAACGCATTACACTTACTGAGTTACTGTACACCGACACACTACTTACAGTACACTAACACATTACACTTACTGAGTTACTGTACACCGACACACTACTTACAGTACACTAACACATTACACTTACTGAGCTACTGTACACCGACACGCTACTTACAGCACACTAACGCCTTACACTTACTGAGTTACTGTACACCAACACACTACTTACAGTACACTAACACATTACACTTACTGAGTTACTGTACACCAACACGCTACTTACAGCACACTAACACATTACACTTACTGAGTTACTGTACACCGACACACTACTTACAGCACACTAACACATTACACTTACTGAGTTACTGTACACCAACACACTACTTACAGTACACTAACACATTACACTTACTGAGCTACTGTACACCGACACGCTACTTACAGTACACTAACACATTACACTTACTGAGTTACTGTACACCAACACACTACTTACAGCACACTAACACATTACACTTACTGAGTTACTGTACACCAACACACTACTTACAGCACACTAACACATTACACTTACTGAGTTACTGTACACCAACACACTACTTACAGTACACTAACACATTACACTTACTGAGCTACTGTACACCAACACACTACTTACAGTACACTAACGCATTACACTTACTGAGCTACTGTACACCAACACACTACTTACAGTACACTACCACATTACACTTACTGAGTTACTGTACACCAACACGCTACTTACAGCACACTAACACATTACACTTACTGAGTTACTGTACACCAACACGCTACTTACAGTACACTAACACATTACACTTACTGAGTTACTGTACACCAACACGATACTTACAGCACACTAACACACTACACTTACTGAGCTACTGTACACCGACACGCTACTTACAGTACACTAACACATTACACTTACTGAGTTACTGTACACCGACACACTACTTACAGTACACTAACACATTACACTTCAGGGCAGAAACACGGAGGTGTGCCTAATGAATTGGCCAGTGTACATTTTATAATCAGTGACTTCAGCTAGCTTTTTGTGCTACCAGTGCTGTCACCTAAAGGAGTAGGCCTCCAGCTGCAGCCCCACTTTAATAAGGATCCAAAGTTGTTTATTTTGGCTGTTTTTCTGGTGTTTTCCTTCCCCACAGTTAACGAGATCTCCTCTTGACTGTCAGAAGGTGCATCCCTTCGTTTAACATCCCCTTCAAATTTAAAATCACTCAATTGCCAGGAGATACTTTGGTTCTTCCTCCTGAGAGGTCTTCTCTGTAAACTCCCAGCTCGTCCTCAGGCATCTGCGGGGCTGCTTTGACTGAAGGATCGGGAAGCTTAAAGAACTTTTAATTGCATCCCACTAAAATTCCCAGAGCAGTAGACAGCACTCAGGTCTTAATTTCATCTTGGCAGCTTCTCTGCCCCTAAAAGGGTGCTAATAAGGCCACTGCTGATCGGGACACGTACCTCCGTGAATGCTTACACAATCTTGTCTGACTAATTACACGTTTGTCTCTATTCCAAACACGATGCTTGTTCTAATAGGGTTTAAAGACACTAACCACTAATTTGTGGAACATAGAGTTCGGCAGTTGTAAGACGATAGTTGGAAAGCCTTTAGCCTGCAATTACACGTAAATAGCATCTGACGCTGAAACGACCTGAACTTGCCGAGGCTGCAAAAATTCACAGCGTGCAGAATGCATGTGTAACTCTGCTACTGGGAACAGTGAGAGACTTTCATGAAGGCCTAAGCTGAGTACTGTATGTTTCAATATCTTGCCAAGACGGCGGGGGCAGGCAAAAAAACAGAGACTCCAGTGAGGTCCGTACACTCCAGGGTCCTGCTAACCACAGCTGGCTTGTTTGTAAGGGCTGCCAGCTCCTCTGCTACCTCCTCTTTGCGCCTCTTGAGCTCACAGAGTAGAGCGTTTTCCAAATAGCAATGCTGGGGGCCGGGGCTGTATTCAGCAAAAGAGAGAAAGAGAAAAAGAAAGGAAGAAAGAAAGAAAGACAGAAAGAGTGCAAGGCTGCTTTTCTGTGAGAAGTGACCTGTGGCTCCACTTTAAATCATTTGACTTTATTTCTCTCATAGGACAGATAGCTCAGCCAAGGAGCCAGTGTCCACTGACCTTCGGTCCAGCATATGTCAGACCTCTTCCATCAACTCAGTGAACATAATTGCCACCGTGACTCATTTTCTACATAGTAAATACCTCCGATTGTCTGGGTAAACATACGCTACGGCTCCTCTGAAGAGAATCTTAGCAGCATAGTAGGAAGGCCTAGAAAACACGCACTTAAATAACGGTTGACATGTTGCAAAGGGCCATAAAGTGCTCCTGAATGGATCGCAGTAGCACATTTGCACACAGCTGGCGGTGTCCTTTTGTGCCTGAAGCATTCCCCTGTTCAACATGATCAAAAGTTGTCCAACCCCATGAAGACAATTAGCTTCTGTCCCAAACGTCTCTGCTCACCGCCTCTCTATTCCTATCACCCAGAGCTGAGCCAGTTCAAACACTGGAACTCCTTGATGCTCCCTCATGAGCCCAAAGCAAAAATATTGTATTAATTTCTCACCATGAGGCAACCTACTGTGCAAACCTCCATTCCATGCACTGTATAGAGCCTACACTAACTTTCACTGTCCTTTTTGCGGTAAAGAAATGTAGCTCTGTGTTTCTTTGCTCCCCTATGGGACTGTAGTAATATGTCAGTAGTAAGCTAACGCTGATTCACATGAACATTTTTGGCTGTTCTGTTTAAAACACAGGCATTTGGAACTTGTAAAAGACACTCCATATTTTATTTGAAGCTCATAACAGATATATTAACATATATTACCTAGTAGCAGTTGAAAAGTGACTGGTTCAGAGCCCTGATATATAGCTGACACTTTTCCCCCAGTGCTGAAACACATTAGTCAGGCTACCTCTTTTACTCACAGTCAGTGATGCAGGCTATCTAGGACCTCCAGAGCACCTGGAGTGATGCTCCCCCACAATTGGTTTCACCTATTTCATATCCTACTGCCAATTACTATTTACGTCCAGGGTTATTCTGACATTCGATTACTTCAGTCCAGCTACTGATGTACTAGCCAATGGGAGAGATCACTTCAGCTAGTGGGACACCTATTGGAGACACCCAATGGGATAATTCTGTGTTAGATTTTTTTCTCCTTGATTTCAGACCTTTTTTTTTGGTTCATTTACAATAAAATATTAGCACACTGTAAAGGTCTGGTGGAGTTATCTCATCCTTTTATTACTGACACATCTAATATTTCTTTATTGTTACTTACAGCTTCACAGATCTAATAATATTTTTGAAAAACTGCAAAGTTGCACAAAATTAGTAGAATCTAGCAGCAGTAGAAAAACTAGGACTAGTAGAATCATACATCATACATGTATCTATAAAGAATTTGGCTTATATGAATGTATTTCAGATATTGCACCTGTGGTGTATTCATTAGTGTTCGTTTTAAGTGTGTGCTGTAATAAAGGTATGCAAATTTCTGCATCATGCTATATGAATAAAATGTACTATTTTGACTCTCTCTCTTTCTCTCTCTCTCTCTCTCTCTCTCTCTCTCTCTACATCTCTACATCTCTCCCTCTCTGTCTCTCTCTCTCGCTCTTCTACACGCGTGCATACACAGGAGCCAGGCCAGGCACATACGGCACACTAAAAAATTCCCTTTGGCCTGTAAATGATTTCCAGATGTGGTGTGAATGGGGACTAGACGGGGGAGGCGGAGGGGTCTGTTTGGCAGCCACTCACTTGAGAAAGTCTTTGTTGATATCTCTAAATATCGGCCCAGCTAAAGTGACAACACACTCTCCAATTTAAACTACAGGCTAGCCATCGAGCCATTACGGAGAGCTATCTGGAGAATGTAGAGCAGGGAGAGGAATTTTCATCATGATCTTGGGAACAATAGGAATGTCATTCTCATTACTCAAAGAGGCATGCCAGTTTAAACGACCCTTTTGTACTAGCTTTGGGGTCACAGAGTTGATGTATGGCAGCAGCATGTATACTGTTTATGAGCAGAGCCTCTAACAAACTCTTTCCTGCTCTGATAGCATTGCTGTAGGGCTGGGCAGAAAGACAATGGTAAGATGACCAATGGTATCATATATGCTGTTCTGCTGCACGGCATCAATCAGGAATAGCATGGGTATGTCCATTATCGCTGCGTCCTTTGCCATGCTGTTTAGTGCATTTGTTTAACTGGTATATTGTGTCAACTTTTTGAAAAAGAGGTTCCTATAATACTCGTCAACAAAAGTATAGCTGCACCCAGAAGGAAGGGTTGGATTGCAATGCCATTGGGAACAGAGATAAAGGTTACCAGGAACAATAGATGATGATAAATTTAGACTGATAAAGGAAATATTTATTGAGCTACACATACAGAAGTAGTGTCTCTCGGCATGTAGAGTTGTGGAGGTTCCTAATGGTGTCCTGTGATCCATCCCTGCTGTAGAAGTAGTAGAAGCTATAACTTCTGCTTCATATGATCATCATTTGTAAACAGTTGAATAAAAAAAACCCACCATGTGTCTCAAAAGGGAACTAATACCCTCGCTCTAGAGGCCTGTACAAGGACTCCACAGTACATCAACTTCCTCAAAAAAGCAAGTTCTTCAGGGTATTTCAGTGAAGACGTTTGTTCTACATTGAGTCATGACACCTCAAAGAACCATTTGAATGTTTGAATAGTTCTTGGTGTTGTCAATGGCTCTTCTCTCTGTTGTACAGTTTCCTTCAATAGCCCTTCCCTGAGAAATTGTTCTACAGTCTTGTGAGATGAGACCTTCATTTCTAGCCCAACAGTCAAAATATTTTGAACAGAAAATTGCACAGAAGCCTCAGCAAATAAATATCATAAGTTTAAGTTGGCCTACTGGCCCATTGGCTTAGTTTCCATTCTTCTTGTGAGACTTGCTTTCCAAAAAATCAGCAGGGATATTTTTCCACACCCCTTAAAAGTCGATTGTGTTTTGTTCTGTATCTAACTATTCAAGGAATCCTGAGTACAATCAATGATTGTGTAGTCTGGGCTCTGGGGTGGTAAGTTCATTGTTCTGAGAACACCAGCAGCTTCCCAACAACAGTTTCAGGTAAGGTTTCTTGATAGCTACACATTCCTTCACACCCATAGCAGCCATACGTTATTATCTCCCAGTGGAAGGATAGAGAGAAATACCTATGGATGTTTTAGATCTGAAGCAGGAGTGAAGATTGATGTTCGTCTGTCTCTCAAAAAATTTAAAAAGCTTAAAAAAAAAAAAAATTAAAGTACTGTTTATCTAAAGTGGACCGTTTCGGTGGTCTTGCAAGGTTAATCTTTTAATAATTTGTGGCCTACACTTTTGGAATATCCAGTTGTTTCATTTGCTTCCCTTTAATGATCCTCATTCTTATGAAAATGGATCTCATAGCTCTTCAGAAATCATTTATTCGCCCTTAATTGTCCTTTTGACTGAAGATGAAACAAAGGGTGGGCTGTGACTTTTGCACAGCACTGTAATTAGCACCAAAAAGAAATCTGTTGTGGATCTGTTGTAAGTGAAGACATTATTTTATTGTTACTATAATCATTATTATTATCATGGCATATAATATCTATATCAGTGCATATTGTGAATATGGTCAGTACTTCAATAACACTGGTCACTGGACTGTATATTTAGTCTAGTTTAATTAGACTACAGTACAGCGTGTGAAATGCTAAATATTAATAATTGTAGTCATAGTTTCATTAATATTCATATGTTTATCCAAATATCGTGATACATATTGGGTAATATTGTGATATTTTGATCATCATATCGTCCGTCCCTAGATAGGCATATGCTAAATGGCTTTAAACATGTGTAGCTTTAAGCTTGATGGATTGAGATGGGGAACACTTTAATTCTAGCAGCATACTGGATCTAAAATGCCGACCAAAAAAAAATGATGACATACAGTAAGGACCTGAATAAAGACCAAGAGACAAATGAGAAACAGAGAAAAACAAGAACCCAGACACACGCACAGACGGAGTGAGTTTCTGTGGCCAGCTGACACAGTAAGGACGCCAGCAAAGAATCCCCTTCATCACATCAGTAGCGACGGCAAGTGGTGATGATGTCATGTTGACGGATGACAGATGTCCTGCTCGTTCCAAGTGTAATAACTCCCCTGAATGCATCGTGAGTGGATTTTTTCCGTTTCACTGGAGATGTAAATTTACTAGTGGTGAAACCTATAAACCATGAGACAAGGAGTTCTTCTGAGCGCTTTGGGTGAAGAGCACTGGTGGACAGGTTGAATAATGTTTTCAGTATTTGCTGAAGGTTTTCTTTTATGTTCACTTTACCTCAAAAGCACTCGAGGTAAGAAAGCACCAGGGAGACGAGTGTGGCTAAATAAACTCAGTGAGTTGATATCATTTCTGATCTTTTTGTTTTTGATATTGGCCAGTTTTTCCCAGTTCACGTCCTTGTTAGCGATGTGTTTCCCCTTTATTACCATAGTATCACAAACAACATCATCAACCTAAACAGGTTGGTTCATTACCTCCTAGCCTTAAGGCCTTAGCCCATCAGATGCTCCGCACTGCATGGTCTGGTGTTGTGGATACAGTATACTTATAGAATATGTTGCAATGCCAGTGCTGAAGAATATCAACCTCAGTGTCAAGTTGTTTTAACACTCTACTGTTATTAAGCTGAAATATAGTACACCAAAACGGCTTAGGCTAGTACCAAAACCTTAGCACATGTCTTAAAGAAATTCAAAATGACTGTCTCCTTATGTAAATGGGAAGTCAAACGTCCTGTGGCTTTTTGTGATCTTTTTCTGGGTTTCATTCAATTCAGTAATGCAAGATACCTCAATGACCCACAAGGACACATTCAATTTAAACAATGCTATATGTTGCCTAGCGGTGCCACATTTTGACATTGGTTGGTATATCTTCCATAAATGCAATTGTTTTGAAGTTTTGGATCTGATGTACATGGTGTGTGGTATTATTAACAGAATGGCTTTTGCAAAAATATCTAATTGACATTATTTTTCACTCCCTTCAGATGCTGTTCAAATTTTGTGTATTTAGCTTGGAAATGGAAAGGCTAAGCTAATGTTGCTAACAAACACTACAACTCAGTGGTCACCAAATAATTTCTACATTCCATATAAACGTATCACAAAAACTTCAACCAATTCATACCGAATCCAAGTCTTCAGTAAGGTTGCATAGATTTGATGATGTTTTTTGGTCACTTTGGGCTTTGGAAGGTCTCTATTCACAAACCATCTCATTAGTAGGAAAGTTGACCTAGATAACCGTCATAATCAAAAAGGAATTTGATCCAAGATTAGCAGTGTTGTGTAAAATCTCAGCCCATAGCGGTGAAGTTTTACTCATTTTTAATTCTATGTAGTAATCAAAAGCACATTCAGTTTGAACATAGATAGAAATTGCCCAGTTGTGCCACATGCTGACACTGGTGGGTACAACATAACAAAACAATGGTTTTAAGTTTTGGATATGGCACACCTGGTGTGTGGTGTCCTAAACAGAATGACTTTGCAAAAACTTAAGTTTGACCCAGTTTCCCACCCATTCCGCATGTTGTTCCAATTTTGCTTCTTAAGTTTGGAAATAGATAAGCTAGGCTAATGTTGCTAACAAACACAAGAACTCAATGGTCATCCAAATAGCCCCTATTTTGTGTATACTTTTTATATAAACACATCACAAAATCATCTTTCAACCTGTTTTAATCATATCCACCATTTCAATAAGGTTGCACGGGCTTGTTAATGTGGTTTGGCCACTTTGGCTTTTAGATGGTCTTGTTCACAAGCCACCTCCGGAGCAGTAAAGTCAATCTAAAGCATTAATACAGAAGAATTTGGTCCAAGATCTGACAGGGTAGCCTGAAAAAGCTGCTCAAAGTGTTAAAGTTTTATTCATTCTTGTAGCTCACAATACGTTTATACGGCCTTAATGAAGACTTAACCAATTGACCACGTCTAGGTAAAAGTGGATAAATTAGATTTTCTGGCATACGGTTCATTTAACCTCTATTTTAAAGGCATGTTGAAAGTATGACTTGAACAGAAGCTAATTGGAACCAATGCATTTCAAATCATACCTAACTAAAGTAGATTTTATGCATTACTATGAGCTGAGAAGAGCAGTTTTTCTTGGCGATCAGTACAACATAAAAAGGAAGTGCCGGAGGTGATGGATAAAGTATGGCTCCTTACCACTTCTGTCCCCCGGCTACATGTTGCTGCACCGTGTAGCCGAACTGCGTCTGCTTTGGGCCCTTTATGATTCGATGGCTCTTGGTGTCAATGTTGAAACAGTCATGGAGCCCTGCAAAACGACATGGACAAATCAAACACAGAAGAATAAAAATGAAAAAATAAATGAAATAAAAAATACCCATACATGAGCCATCCACAACACCGCTAAGAAAGGGATCTATGTTCATTGGCTTAGGTGATTTGTGAGAGCCAGCAGCTCCAGCAGTGACCCAAAGCACCATGGAAAGATTTCACGGGGGTGTTAACAGAAAGTTACTGCCAAGTTACACAGTTTCCCCAGCGTGGGGTTGAAAATGTGAATGCAAGATGCAGACATGCGCTATAAACCTTGTCTTCTGGACTAACGTAATGCACTTGCAGCCATCACAGGAGTCCAGTTTGGATGCTATTTTGATTTTTAGTGAACTAATGGGCAGGAATACGCAGCCATAAATAAATATCATGACTCAAACATCCTCGCAGGGTCATCTACTGGCACCTATAAACAATTTCATCTGCTCTGGTTCATCTCAAGCTCCAAACAAGTTGCTTAGACTAATGACTTGAAATTAGATATACAGTCATTACTACTCTGCCGCAGGGAACTCTAAGGGCCTTGTAGGCCTGCAGATGAAGTCTAACTGGTACTGGGAACAAGAACTCTGTGGTATTTAGTTCATATTTAGTTAAATGTAACTATCATGCATGTTGAACCAGTACTCATAATTAGGTTTTTAAGTAACAGCTCTGTGAATAAAACGACAGGCTTCTTCCCCATTTCCCCAAATTTTGCAGCATTTATAGGCTAGCGCCGACATTGAGCTTCTTATTTACCAGCTTCTTTTTCTATTTTTTTACGCTCCACCTTAAATGGTGCAGTGTTAAAATGCTGGCATTGACATTCAGATTCTTATTTGCCGGCTTCTTGTTTAAAATTTCTTATACCCCTTAAATGTTTCAGTGGTTACATGCTGTCACTGATATTCAACTTCTTATTCACCAGCTACTTGTTCAAATTTTCACGTCCTGCCTTAAATGGTGCAGTGTTAACATGCTGGCATTGACATTCAGATTCTCATTGGCCAGCTTCTGTTTGAATTTTCCCATTCAGCGTTAAATAGTTCAGCCGTATCATGCTATCACTGAAATTCGACTTCTTATTCACCAGCTTCTTTTTTTAGTTTTCCCATTCCACCCTAAATGGTGCAGCATTTACATGCTATTGCTGACCTTCAAAGTATTATTCACCAGTGTCTCATCCAAATATTCCCATCCCACCTTAAATGATACAGCATTTACATTTTGGTGCTGACAATTATATTCCTATTAGCATTATTTAAGGTAAACCAGTCAAATTCAAACAAGAGGCTGGTGAATGCCCCTATTGGAAATAGTTACCAGTATCAAAAAAATTATTAGGATGTTTCAATAGCCTAAAGTTTTTTTTTTTTTTACGGATATGGGTGGGGATTTCCAATTAAGTTGAGTTTGAACTTAATTAACATTAAAACACAATAAAACATCTGAAACGCTGTTACTACACTGTACTAATGAAATGAGGATGCTAGGGAATGCCTGCTCGAAGGCTGGGTTAAATTGCTAGAACAGTGGTGCTGCTCACGTATCTTGTGTTTTGAGAACTTAACAAATAGAGGCTTATATTTATTATTTAGCACAAACAAACACTGACAAAGTGAAGGAGGGCAAATCCTTAATGTCAAGGAAGCAAAAACTGACACAGGCACTGAGGCAACAGCAGAAAACCTGATGGCCCCGTAGATTCCAGAGAAGGGAGGGGTGAGCTGCAATATGCAACCTCACCACTAGAGGTTACATACTGCTCCTTTAATATACTTGCTTCAATGTAACTAAAACAGGGAACTTCCTTTACAGGCTTCTAATGTCTGAATTTAACCTAGAACAGCCAAAAAAACGAACATGACTCACTGTTAGCTTAGCACTGACATTCTCCTCCATTCCCACTGAAGTGCTTGCAATTATAATAGACATGGAATTCCCCCTCATTTTTACCAAGGTTCGACATCTGCAGCCCTGAACCCTAGGTCTAGCCCCTGTGGTGTAGAGCGTGATGTGCTCTTTTAAAAACATCATGCTGTACACCACAAATATTTCAGCTCATTTTTAAATAACAAGTCTAGCAAATTAAGAATCCACTCTTATTCAAAAACAGGCCAGCAGCAAACAGTGGAATGTCTCAGCAAGACGCTTCTTCTTCCGACTGGAGCACACCCACCCCCTGGAGCGTGGAGAATCCGCCCCCTGGGGTATGCTAAAGCAGCAAACACTCCCATGGAGGTCTCCCCCACTGAAACATCACTGTGAAAATCATCCTCCTTCCCCTGCGTGCATGCTTCCTCCCAGCGTCACCTGACCCTTTACCACACGTTCACAGGCCATGGTCCTATACAGAGGTTGATTTAACCTCACTAGGCTGAAGAACTAACAGAAGATCTGTCAGTCACTCACAGCGGCTGGAAAGACACCGTCAATCAGCTGGAGAGGAAAGCTGCATGATCCATCAACAGGAGAGCTACTGAAGAATGTACCACAGTTTACTCTTTTAGGAGGTAGGAGGAGCTATGCTCTTATGGTCTTTAAGGTAACAGAGGGTTACATATTATATATACATACACTTACGAGGATACACTCATCGTAAAAAAAAAAAATTGCTGCAGAAATAGTTGCACTCAGATGGAGTCCAAGCTACAAGAATGATACTTGGTGGTTTGACATTTTGAGACATGCGAATAATTCACATTTCATGGCCGTGCATGTGATGTAAGCAAAGACCGTCCCTATCGATGTTGCTGGCTTACCCAACAGCCACCATTGCAGTCATTCAGCGAGCAGTGATGCCCTCCATGGTTCATCCTGTTAGTGCCAGCACCATTGACAGACGGCTGCATGACGAAAGACTACCTGCATGCAGACTGCTATGACGGCCGCCCTTAACACCACGTCAACGTCACCACTGTCATGGAGTGACTCAGAATGGTAGCAGGTCATCTTCAGTGACGAGTCACGCTTTTGTCATTGTGGAAATGACCATTAACACCATGTATGGATGCTCCGCGGTCAGCGCCAAGGGGAACGGTTTGTTGTCAGATGTCACACATCCACAAGGCCTGATGTCACTTCACCTCCACTCCTACCACAAAATCTGCAGGACCTGTGTGAGAAGTTTTATGTATTTAATGGATTACCACAGGACACCATTAGGAACCTCTACAACTCCATGCCAAGACATCTGGCGTGTTACGTTAATAAACATGGTGGCCCAGCACCATACTGAGAGACACTACTTCTGTATGTGTAGCTTAATGAATATTCATCATATCAGTCTAAATTTATCAACAATGATTGTTCCTGGTAACTTTTATCTTCCTTCCCAACAGCATTCCAATCTGACCCTTCTTTCTGGGTGCAACTATCATTTTGATCATTTTTGTTGACCTAAATTAAATATAACATCAGATTTTTTATATAATAATCCAGTAATAGCAAAGTTTCACCAAATATCAGTCACTAGTTTTTCTAAGCAAGAAATCCTTACATGCATTATGTATGGGTGGGCTAAGTAGGGTCATTGAATGGCCATTAACTCCATGTAGCTATATCAGCTTCAACAGATGGTCTCTAAATCTTTTACAAGCACAGATGTAAGAAGCATGGCTTCCTTTGATCGGGTTTATTTCTATGAGAATTGGAGCAAATCACTCTTAATCAGCACACTGAACGCGTGATTACAACATATGGGATGCACAAAACCAAACATGAGGCAATAACAGACAACTATGGGTCATTCTGGTGGCGTTCAGCCTTCTTACCTACTCTACTCTTCTGAGTGAAAGCGTTGTCCCCTGTTTTCAATTAAAAGATTTATCAGGAGGGGATTCCTTTTTCTATACCTGTTACTAGACCAGCTCAAACTATTTGCTGACGATGACAGTGATAAGCAAAGAGCCCGAGTCCCGCATCTCCTTCCAGTAACAGCAATAAGTTAGGCAGAGCGTCGATGGATGTGGAACATAGGCAGACAGGAGGAGAACTGACTTAAGCCCTCTTAGCCTTAGTCTGACTCTCCTTAAATCCCTCTTTCTTTGTATTTATCTTCACCCCATCTTTCACTGCCACTGACTCCCACTTGTTTTACCTTTTTGGCTCCGGTAGAGACAAAGATCTGCTACTGCTGTGCCGAGGCCCAGTGTCATGGCTCAGTTTTGCATTCATTAAAATAACTTCTTTTTTTTTCCACCATGAAGGAGAACGGACATGGAGTGTATTTGTTTTGGGTTCCGATCCAAAACAAGGTGAATGGAATTTGTTTGAAAGAGATATAACATTTGCACAATTTTCCACGTACCCCAGTTGCTTTCCATTAGCCGAGACATGCTCTATGTCCAAATTTAGCTTCCTCAGTTTAGATGCTGATGCAGCTGCTGGAGACTATAAGTCAATGGACACCTAAATTGTTCCTCAGGCATACAGTTACTAGGGTCGACTTGTGATTTCCCTCGTTTCTGTTTTTAAATTCAAGATTAACACATGCACTGTAGCATCCATATGCCCACATGACACATGTGCCTAAAATGGCCAGTCATATTTGCAGCACAACAGCTGTCAAGTGCCTGTCCTGTGCTACATGGTTCATTTTGCAAGATGTAATGCTGTGTCCTGAACCGAAGTGACAAGCCCGTGTGACCTTATGGAAGAGCTAAGTGTAGTTTAAGTGTGTCACCAGAAGTTTTAGGGATGAAGTAACGGAAAAGATTTGTGTGACTATTGATTTTTGCTGTTTGTTAGCAACAGAGATACAAAGGAACGTGTTATAGTAACATCAGGCAACCATGAGTAACTAAACAGATGAGTCTTGAGAATGCCTTTCTAGTTTTTTAGACTTTTTGTGTTTGCTCTTTGAAAGAAGGGACCAAAGAATCAAATTCTGCTCAGTTTTCACGTAGCATTTCTAGGCGTATCATGATATCAGGTGTCAGGTGTGTTCTATTTGCCATTTGAAATCAGGCTGTATAAATGAGGCTGTACCAGGTAGTGCTGCTGAATTCTGGAGGACAGTGACAAAAGACATTGTGTGTGCCCCAGTTGTGCATTGAATAAGAATGCTAAGTTTAAGCTAATTTTTTAAATATGTAGTATAAAGTACAGTAAGTAAATTAAGTATAGTCAAACAACCACAATACACAAATAACCAGTCAATTTTTGACTATGGTAATGGAAAGGGAGGAGCTTTTCATGCCTGGAAGATTGGAATAAATGGCAGACGGTAATACGACAGCGGCTGCGGTGGTAGCAGAATCAGAAATGGTGTAAAAATTTATCCTACTAAATAATGTGTTATTTGTTTGTATATAACAACAAAAACTAAAGCCCTTCAGAGTCCAGCCTGGTATGACTTCATAACTTCCTGTTAGTAAGAAAGGATGTAGTATGCTAATACTGTGTGTACTAGCCTGCTGAACTCATACTATTAGGATTAGTACACAGCATATACTGGGTGTCATAAGTGTATAGCACACAGTTGAGATGCAGCCATTAAATTATTGATGGTGTACTCAAGAACCTTAAATCTATAACCCTAAATAATAATATGCAAAGGAGCCCAGCTGCTGGAATAGCAAACACTGCTTCCAACAAAAGTAGAAAATGGCAACAAGGGCTCTATTTGGCTTCTTTAAAGCTAAGACGCTTTAAATATCAATCAAAATATCTGGTGTTATATGGAACCCACCATGGTAAAGATTTTGAGGGAAGACTTTTATTTGGATGGAGATCCTGGAGGCCCACTGCTCTGCACATTGTGGTGTTTTCCCTTCTCCCAACACACCTGATCCCACTAATGATCTCATTAACAATCCCTGTACTAAGCTTAAGTGGGTGTATCGAAGCAAAGAAAACACTGAATTGTGAGGGCTGTGGGCCTCCGAGCCAGGGTTGAGAAACCCTGGTTTAAATGATTTGAGCTGGAATATGAATATTACTCATATTCAATGTGTATTTATTCATTTGCAGCTTGTAGATTAGTTTCTAAAGTAGGCAGCTTTCTAGTGATTCTGAGTGAGCTATGTTTCTAGAGAAATCAGAACAAACGAATGGGGGCAAGAAACTGATGAAGTGCAGCATTACATGTTAACAGGGGAACAGCAACCCACAGGACAGCGAACCCATACGTGGTTAGCTAGGAGCAGGGGCCCAACTTATGGCTGCAATCTATTGAAACATCTATTTAAATGAGTGCACAGCAAGTATTGCATGATGTGATTGTTACTTTCACTCTGCTAACATTAAGGGTTTGGATGTTGTCAATTTTCTGTTGTATGCACATTCATGCACGTGTGCTACCCGTGTCAGGTGACTGCATGGGCTCTGATTGTGAATATGAGCAGCAAAGCCCTGGAAGCATGGAACACAATATAAGCCTTTAGAAGTCTCTAATGACTTTAATATGAAGCTGATAAAAATTTCCTGTACTGAAGAAAAAAGATCCCAAACTCTAAACAAGACTAGTATTTATTTGGGGGCAGCTCTTTAAGATTTATGTTTTATTCATAAACATGTTCAAACAGCATCAGCCTGAAGCAGACCAGTGCTGCCTCTCTAGTTAGGTACGCATGTAAAAGACAGAAGCTTGAACTTTCCATAATTCATATTAGGTCTATCTTTCCTCTACAACAGCACAACACCAGAAAACTTTTCAGGGACCCCAAAGAAATTTGGATTTTGAGACATTTTGGAGGTCCAGGAGGTTATTTTGGGGATCCCAGACCCGCCAGAACCCCAGTGTATTTTACACCAGGCCTATCGAGTTTTTGTGACAGAAATAATAACAGCTAATTAGCTACAGTAACCCCGTGTCAGAGGGTGCGTGCTATTTCTGCCTGTCGATAGCTAAACAGCCTAATGTTTTCCCACGTCACAGTGTGAACTCCCACTGTGGGCTGGTGTGAAGGTGTTCACACAGAAAATGAATTTGACCTTTAGTTCACACATCTAGACTGATTCTCAGCAGATCTCCTCTCTGACCTCCCTCCTCTCTCTCCCACCATCCTGCTCTCGCTCTGCCAAGACCAACACTGATAACAGCCAGACATATCTGACAAACCGACGTCTCAACCTGTTTCCTCATTTCACCGAAATCTGGATCAGACTCTGAGCTCCCGGGATGATTCAGACTGAGATTCTTGAAGACCAATCAGTATGACTGATAAGCTGGTTTTTAGGATGAAGCATACAGTAAATTTACCGGCTTGATTTACTGAGTTACTGAATAGATAGTAAGATGTGGTAAGAAGTCTGTATTTCACTCTCTGTATGACCTCACAGAATGAGAAATTAGACACCTTGCATGTTTCAAGGCGTAGTAACTTCAGGCTCCTGCAGATGGCGCTGCACGAGTGATGAGGCCGTAAATACCTGCGGGGTATGGGTGACGGGATTCATGAATGTCTCGTTCCATGGCTCCAAAGCAGAAGGCAATGATTGGCTAAAAGGAGTGACTGCATTGGCGCATGCCAAAGACCAGTGCGAAGGAAGTAGCTGAATCTGCAGGTGTATGGAAGAGTATGGTCATACAGGTCTACCAGCAGAGGCTAAAATCCCAGTCTACAGGAAACTCCCCTCAGAATTATGCCAGGGAAGGCATCCACCAAATCTGGCCCAACTGCACAATTCTTTAATGCCAGAGTGACTGAACGTTAATGTGGCCTGCATCCAGAAACTTGTCCAGTCCATGCCAAATTGAATCAGTTGTTATTCGGAGGTGTTAGACATGTTATTAGATATGACTGGTTTCAGTCATAGGTGATTATTGCTGAATGGGTTGCAATCTATCAGTCTGAGATAGTGTACTGTCCATAAGGCAGACACCTCCTTTCATTGATTTAATTTCGAGTCAAAAAAGTAATTTAGTACAAGATGCATTTTTCAGCATCGAATTACAAGTGGATCCCCCAGTAATGTTGAGGTCAGGGCTCTGTGGTTGTCAGTCCATTGTTTCGAGAAGCTTCAGCAGCTTCTCTGTTTGATTTGGAATCTCTTTTCCTCAGTGTCAGCTTGTTGACAGCTACACATCTTTCAGACCCAAACCACTGAGTTGTCTTCTCACAGCGGAAGAATGGAGGGAAACACCTGTAGCTCTAGTTTTCAGATCTAAAGCCAGAGTGGAGTTTGGCCTTCTCTTATTTCTCGAAGATGGAAGTGCTGTTTATCTGATGGTGACAGTTTTGAAGGTCTACCAGGTCTTGCACAGATATTAGCTGGCTTATATTTGCTATATCTTTCAATTGACAGTTTGTACTCCTCTTCCTCGTGCATCATATATATATACATATCTCCTGAAGAATGAATAGCCTGTAGATAATAACCATTTTTCCTGGAATACATAAATCAACAGTACTCAACTTATCGCATAAGATGAAACTCAAGCCATCTTTTAAAATGCTGTCACTTCTTGACTCACTCCTCTAGTTCACAATACATCCGGAATTCCATAAGTCCTCACATATATCTTTGTCTTGTTTTCCTGAATGGTCTGGCTCTAAATCGGTCAGAGGCACAGTATAAAAGCAAAGGCATATAGCAGACGAATTGACCCCATACTGCTTTCTGCTACTCTAAGGCCCGGAAAGGAGTCTAACTGTTATGACAGTCTGACTTGCTTATACAAGCGGATCCCCATGCACGTGAAAACATCAGATCAGTCATTCCTTTCAGTTAACCAGCAATGACATGCACACCATTCACCTAAATATTGATACATTCTCCGAGTAGTTGCATGAAGTGCTGAGTTTCAGATCCAGCCCACTTTCATCTCTTGCTTTTTTTCTAAGTTTTCCAAAGAGACTATTTATATTGAAGGATTCCTTCTGTTATTTTCACCATTTAGCATGCTCACGAACATCTAAACTGTCCCAGAATTAGAATGTCAATTGGCTGGTTTGGGAAACATGGTTTGCTAAGTTCTTGGTCCAGTGCCACCATGTACCTAGCAGCGTTAGGTGTTCATAACAGTTCATATCTGACTCATAGGAAGGTCTAACACACTTGGTTATCTTAAATCATTGTGTTAGCATGCCGAGCATGCAGCTTTCTTGACTTTAACATCCAATTAAATTAATGTAAGAACCTCACCAGACTTTAAAAATGGCAATGATCCAACATCAGGTGCTGGTATCAGGCAAATATGAGTAGAATACACTGTGCTCGGGCACCAGAGAGTAAAAGGAAGAAATGCAATCCAGTCCATTGACATATTTAGCCTGGAATACAACATTCTCACTCTCACAATGTCTTCGTAAGAGGGTTTTAGCAGTCTGAGCATCTTTTGGACCCTCATTTTATCTCCACATAAGCCTAAATTAAGTGCTTCAAAAAGCTCATCAACACTTAATGGGCCACACGAATGTAAACCTACTCAAATGGCACAATTGTCATTTTGAACATTTGAATTTTAAAGGCCTATTTATAGCACAACATACAAAAAGTGACAAAAGCTAATAACTATATTGGGGTATGGCATATGATTTTGGAATGATGGATTTAAATGATTACTTATGCATTGTTACATAACTATGTTGTACTGGTTGATGGCTTAGGTCCTAGATTTGACATGAACCAAGTCTTTAGAAAAAGGCATTGGATCTCAAATCGGATCTAAACTACTTGCCTGTGCTGACCAGGCATCCATTGACGTAAATGAGATAAGGCAGATGGCCTACTGAATAACCACTGCTTAGAAATGTCAGAATTTGCTGAAACTATAGAAAATAGCAAAGCCCACATTGAGAAAGCACAATCTAATGCATACGGTCAAAACATAGAGCGTATATAAAGGTGGAAATGCTAAGGTAAGGTTATTAGGCTGATGAGCGACCTGTCATAATAGTGTCCAGCTTGCAGGAATGATGGAGACCCCTGGGACGAAACACAATCTATTGTATGTTGTCAACATTACTTCCAATAGTATTACAGTGAAAGTTTTATGCTTTGTTGTTTTGATTTAATTACAATGTTGCCCTAAAATATATTTCGGAACAATGGAAGAAAAAGTGGTATCTTGCCATCTACTCACACAATTCAACTAAATACAGCTATAAAATAGTTTACAACAATTGGATGGACTAAGCAGAAAAAGAAAATGTCTAATAGATCAATTAAGCAGACGAGGAATGTGTAATAACTAAGTGATAATGCTATTGTTAACTGCATTCACAATTACTTTGTCCGCTCTGTTAAATCCCCAATTTCTCTCACATATGTTTTATCACTATTGTGTACTGGCACGGCTTTGAAAGTTCTGAGCTTGTGTGCTTGTTACAGGAACTATTCCAGATACCATCAGAGAACAGTTTTTTTTATTTCACTCCTGCAACAAAAGGAAGCCGAAGGAAAAGAGGAGAGAGTTTCCAGAGGCCCCAGTTTCCATCCCAAACCCTAACGTGGCAGAGCGATTTAATACTCCCAGTAATATCAGCAGCTCCTGAAGACGGCCCGAGTCTTCGCTTGGGTTTCCTGTGTACGGATCCCTCTGCCCAGATAAATAAACCTCAGCACGGTGGCTGCTGGCCCTGAGAGCTGCACATCCAGGCTGGGCCAGCGCTGCCTTTTGGCCCAGGATCAGGTTTTATGAGCTCCACCACAACCATGCTGACACACAAGCACCTCTAGATCCAGAGGAGCAGTGGTGAGGGTCCTAGACAGAGATGGAGTCAAGACCCGAGCACCGAAACCAATGACTAGACCCTGACCTCCAAATTTTCAGGGGAACTCAGAATAAAAGGGCAGACCCGAGATCAGGTTCTGTTACCAATATCACCATTAACAGGAATCCGATTCTAGGTTGGCTATCCCACTTTAAAATTCCTAATGTAATCTCTCCCAAAGACCCCAAGCCCATAAGGTCAACAGAGTGGCCTCAAAGTCTAAACTAACATCAGTCAGTAACTGGAACAATTGAATCATCCTCACTAGCATCGCATTCCCCACCCCGACACTAACCCAGACTTTAAAACTCGGTCAACTCAAGAAGACTCCCAAATCTGAAACAGATGACCCGAAGTCCTGGCTCATCTCACTCAAACTGAATTGAGCTGTCTTCAACCAAACCCAGACCTGGATGTAAATGTTGGTTAGCCCTTCATCCCTTGTAGACCAAATCTTTGCCACCGACAACTAACAAAGTCTAAACCAAAGGCTTTGCATCTGATACGAGACTAAGCTTGAGCTTAAAGCTGTGTATTTCCTCCCTGGGTGATGGACAGAACACCTCCATACATCTGCTCACTCCTCAGTCATCCTTTTCCTCCTTTACAAATATTTACGCGTGGGGCTGCTCGGATGCTAATGAGGCCCACTGCTGCCCACTGGCTAGGATTACAGCCCAGCAGATTTGCTTCTAATAAACTCCACATGCCGGAAATGCATCGACTCAACCACTGCTTTGAAATGCTATTCCTCCAGACCAGAAGTCATGTGTACTGTACACTGTATGAAATAATATACATCCAATTTCAGTTTGGAGTCTTAAAACTTAGAGTCAGCTCAAACAGCTATCGATCAATGCCAACTCTTCCTGTAGTGCAATCTGCAGCCTGGAAAACCCATCCGAGTGTTGTTGAGAGATGTCTTGCAGGGGATGGCGGCTATGGCATTAAAGCATGCTAGGGTCCAAAGAAAACGATGTAGAAGGCACATGCCATTCACAGGAGGAAGTGAGCTGATTGGGTTGGAGGGTTGGGAGGGTGGGACACTGTTTGTTCTAAGCCACATAAAATAACCACAATTGCTCTGAAGGTTGAGCAGGTCACAGCATGCAAACAGGATGCAGTCCTGAATATCAAAGGCAGCATCAGTTGTTGTGGGCTAGCTCTGCTAACAGTTCTCAATGCCCAATCTCTCCAGGTCCTTCTCTCAGGCTATTCTGTCTGGCTCAGGTCAGGGAACTGGGATGGTCACATCAAAAGCTTAAATCTTTGCTAATTTAACCATCTTGGTGTGAATTTGTTTGGATCACTGTCCTACTACACGTTAGAGCCGTGACCCAGGGTCAGTTAGTCAGGTGTTTATTTAAAAGATCCTGGAACTTCATTAATTTTATTCCCGGAGCCACATACACCATACTTATTAGTTTAAATTACATTAGCTTCTCTTCTGTATGTCAGGCTTGAGTGTCAGAGCTCTATTTTTTTTCTATATTTTTCTAATTTGCCTCATCTGACCAGAACCAGAACCCCAGAAGCCTCAGCTATGTCCAGATGTGTACATTTGTGATGAAATATATGGAAAGGTTTCGTTTGGCATACCTACCGAATACTTTGTTGGCAGGGATTTGGTGTCTGGAGACCTTAACATTCTATCATCTTTTACAAATATCCAACTGTTGTCTAACCATCCAGATTTTTGCGCATGCAGTTAAAATAAACGTGTCCTCTTTCAGTCACTTTGTCTATAGCTCTTACTATAACTTTGACTCTGATTGTTTTAATCCCTTGATTATTGCTATAACAATAGATATGGATATAATGTATATAGATAGATAGATAGATAGATAGATAGATAGATAGATAGATAGATAGATGACTAAGGCAATTTGGCTTTCGTAGCACCTCTTAATTATACTCCATTGAAATTCCATTGAAAGTCATGCATGGCTGCTTAAGGGACCAGAAATTGGGACCAGAAAGAGGATTTTGATGGTAAGCTAACTTGACCACTGTTGGCAGGGTTACCTAACCTGGTTGGCATCACCAGGAGGTCAGAAAACAGATGTGTTAAGCAAACAGTGGTGAGATCTGTTCAAAGTCAAGCCCTAAGAAAATGTTTTTTGGGCTAGGGGTATGCAGCTTAGATCTACAGCTTAATGACAAGCTCCTGATGGAGACCAAAACTGATTAACACACATCCTTCCCACACACTTCTGTCTCTATCTCACACCGTGTCAGAATGTTCTCAGAGTTGCACTGATTCCAGCACATTGCACATCATCCACTTCAGAAGCTGTCCCTTATCTGTTTCGTCCACCAGTACATTCATCAGTCTCTTCTGGCAAAAGGCCAGGACTTCCAGCCAGCAACCCAATTCCTCCAACAACGCAAATATTTACAACCCATCTAAACTTCTATTTCAGCCCAAAGTGGATTGGAACCTAGCGCCAACAAGAAGCATTAGTGCAAGATAACGTCTTCTAGCACTCTTCCAGTGTTCTCACATTGATAAGAAGCCAATAAAGGCTGTTGCACTATTTCACGATGATCCTACTTTTTGGAAACAAAGCATCATTCTTTTCTGCCTAGTTAAGACCGGAGCTTCCAGTCTATCAGACAGTTCACTGACCTGTGTGTGAACTGGGAAAGAAAACTGGAACCCATGAACTTAACTAACCTTGGCATGAAAACCTTAGAATGAAATATCTCAGAGCTGGTTTTGAATGTATGGTTCCAGATATCACCAAGTGTTCTTCTATGGTGCTATACAGAACCATTGCCATATATTTGTATGGTTCTATGGGTTCTTAAGGTTCTGGTCTTCCTCTATTGTGGATATCCAATACTAACAAATTAGTTTAAATTAATCTTTGTCATTGTATACATATACATTGCATAAATTGCATACATGATGCAACCAGCTTCCTTTCTATTGTGAACCATATAGAATACAATCTGCATCAATCTGAAACCATTTAACCTCATAAAGCATCATTTCAGCATGCAAATGGTTCTTTGAGTAGTCGTGGTTCTATACAGAGCCACTGTCTATAATAAGACTAGAACCAACTAAGAAATATTAGGTTCTATCTTTCAGTTATAAAGTGGTTTTAGAGAGTAACCTAGCTGAGTACCCGAAATGATCCTTTTTTCCAGAAATATTCCTTTTTTGGAGTAGCTACCCCAACATTAGTAAGTTTCAAGCTCCAGCAATAACCATTCCTGGATGATTGGAGAGTCCCTTTAAATAAGCATTTCCTTACAAACCCCAGGATAACACGCAGCTGCCAGCTGACTCTCCACTGGACTGCTGTGATTGTAATTTCACTGATAATTGAACCAGACTGTGGCAAGAGACCGGCACTTTTTCCAGACTCTGGAAAGTATTTGCAAGGAGTCAGGTAATGTCACGTTTCATTTCAAAGCACGGCATGCAAGAGCATCAAATGAAAATACGGGAACGGGAGTCTGACAAGTCAAACCAACATCAGCATCAACCCCCATCTGTCAGAGAAGGACTGCATTCAAGTTTCCGGCGGAGGAAAGTTTATATTGGTCGCCTCTATGACAACTCCAGACAGGGAACTCTAAAGGATTCCAAGATAATCACTGCTTTCCTTCTCAGAGGACCTAGACAGAGCACAGTACTAGCTTTTTTTAAATGGCAGAACATGCTGCAACCGCTGGGTCTGAAAGAGGAATCTCTTCAAAGCCACAAAGCCAAAAACAGCAAGTATTTACACAGACTGCATGCACATGTGAGGACAAACATCTTTCCTCTCTGTCCCACACATACAAGCTCAAGAACACCCACCTGGCAGCAAGCAGAGGATCCAAAGCAGCAGAGTGCAGTAGTACTCCATGTGTGTATGTGCGTGTGTATGTGTGTGCGTATGAGGGCAGACTGTCCGTCAGTGTGTTCTCCTTTAGATCTAGGCCTGATTGACTCCACTGCTGCTGAAAACACTCACTATATCTGGGGAAAGGAGGAGGAGACTGTGGCTAAACCAAAAGGAGGTGCACTCTCAGTCAGCAGAGAGATCCTCCTCAACTCTCTCAAGGCTCTTTTCCCCTTATTTCACTCAGTCACTCACTTTCTCACTATTCTAAAAGTTAGGACAAAAACGTACAGTACTGTACACAAATGTGAGAGACCCCATATGTCATTCATTTCATATCGAGCATGAAATAGAAAATCAACATTTACAGTGTTTAGTAAGTCCACTGTTTGCCTTTATTACTGCCTCAGTTCTATTTGGGCCACTTGCTGTTTCCACACCTCCAAAATTCAGTTGGTTGCATGTTATGCTTCTCACGATTCATGTACAGCCATAAAACGAGGTCTGTGCTTGAGGTGGCCAGTCCTTTGTTTAAAGAGCAACAGGACCACTACTTCCTACTAGCAGTGATCCTACTACTACACTACTTCCATTTCTATTTCTCAGTAAGGACTTCCTGACAGCTGCACATCCTTTCAGACCCAGAGTATTGAGTTGTCTCCTCACAGGTGAAGGGTGGACAGAAACACATTCACATTTTCCAGATAAATAAAGTTAATAATTATTCATTATAAATATAACTGCTTATTCTTGCCATGTTTTCACATGTTTAACACATTTGTTCTCAAGAAATCAGTTAACCTTACGATATTATTTTTTGTGGGGTTGGAACGCACAGTTTTCGGTTTTAAATAAAGTTTTCTCTTTTTTCTTTGTTTAAATGCTGGAACACCGAGGTGCTGACTGAAAGGTTATGTTTATTAGTATGCCCAGCACATCTTTGTATTTGTATATTTGTGTGTATTATAAGCAAATTATAAGAAAATGTCATATGCCAATTAACAATTAAATGCTGGTTCCTGAGTGGCATTGCAATTAGTATATAAACATGCATCAGATTGCTGTTCTTTAATTAAAGCTTATTACTAATCCTGAGGTTATTGTGACTTTCGAGCCCCAACTACAAAAGTTGTTTTAAAGACCAGTACTCTAAACACTATCTTAAGACACAAGGAAATGCACTGACCCCCCTCCTATCTCTTTACTAATTATCAGTTCTAGAAGAAACATTGCTAGGCCAGCATCTCAGGAAGGTTGTCTTCAGTGGCAGTTAACTCTTGTTTTGCTTCTGTTTATGTCCTTCTCGTTTGTTTGCTGCCGAACATCCTCTCATGTGGGACTGATGGCAGAGTCAACACTGCAGTGACTCATTATTGCCTCTTGAGGTACAAAGTGGTATTGTGAGATGGGCCAGGGCTAACTGGCTAGTATGCCTAATTCAGTAGATATTTCTGCAACATGATATATATATATATATATATATATAGAGAGAGAGAGAGAGAGAGAGAAAGACACAGGTTCCACAATTGTTGTAATACTCATTTATTTCTGACTAGAGAGCAATTAAGTGTACGGTGGTCTCTGACGTTTGCTCTGTACCTTATGCAACTGTTTTACTTTCCCAAAAAGCCAAGCAGACAGAATTAATAGAGACCTTTAAACAGAATCAATAAAACTGAAGCCCCCCTAAAACATTAAAACATTAGGACACAAAGTTCTACTTAAATTCCACGCCAGACAAATAATCTTTGTTATTGTGTAACATAGCAATGGCAAACCCTTCAGTTACATCACCATTAACATGATTGATGCAGAGATTTGTGGTTTACATAGCTGTATGTTAGCTCTTAAACCACACTGTCCAGCCCCCAGCTCAACCTTAACCAACCTGGAGCACCATCCAAACCAGCCATATAATTACACATTACGTAACAGCCGATACTGACAATCAGCCGACTATCATTCAGAAGTATGACCCACATTCCGTTCCGTATGAACGTGTTGCGCAACCACACTGCAGTGTAATTAAGATCTGATCGAAGCATCCTGACTGTAAAACATCCAAAGTGTGCACACATCCCCCTCCCTCCACACACACCTCCCCACACACCCATTACAAGTCTGTAGAAGCCATCATGCTACAGTGCCAAGGCTGACAAATCTATATCCTACCATACCTCTGTGCATTTTCCCGTCTCACTGATTCTGGCAGCGATGCACTGTAAATCATCACTTCTCTATCTGGCTTGTATTCACTGGCCTGTAATCAGACTTGACTCAGCCACTCAGTTTTGGAGACTATACATTACCCGTCGGTCCCCTTACTATATAGAGGGTTTGAAGCCCTCACTTCATGTACGTCTCTGTCTTGTGCGTGCCTCTTACCCCTAAATGCAAGAACGGCCCGGGTTTGATTCCCTGGCTGGAAAACCACAGCCCTTATTGTTTGTGGAGTTCTCCTCGTGTCTGTATAGGATTCCTCCTTGGACCCTGCTTTCCTCCCACAGTCCAAAGATATGCAGTCAGGTAAGGTGGATATACTAAATTGCCACCAGGTGTAAGCATGTGTGTGCCCTGTGACCTGTTCAGAGTGTTTCCTGGCTTTCGCCCAGTGACCGCTGGGATAGGCTCTAGCACCTCCCCCTGTTACCCATGAGGATAAACGGTTTATAGAATGAATGCACAGGCTTCTACCAAAAAATGAATGAATGGATGGGTGGATGAATGAATGAATGAATGAATATAAAAAGTGTTTTATTTTCAAATGAATGGGTAAAATAAGCTGAATCTAATTTAGTTCTAGTGACTGAAATGCGTTCTGTTTTGTAACAGTGGCAACAATCACAGCAGGCAGATGGATGCACAACCCCATAACAAGAAATGAATGAATGAATGAATGAATGAACGAATGAACGAACGAACGAATGAATGAATGAATAAATGAACAAATTAATGATTGACTGGATGAATGAATTAATAAATGAATGAATGAATGAATGAATGAATGAATGAACATAAAAGGTAATTTATTTTTTATGAGTGGGTAAAATACGCTTTATCAGAATTTAACTCTTAGATCCAGTAATACAGAACATGTTTTCATCGTGTGATTTCCATAGAAATGACCTTTGGCATGACCATCACAAATGTGTAGTTAGAGCAGCTTTATGTTCCAACCAATTATTAAGTACTCTTGTTATAGAAGAGGGTTTGATGTGAACCCTGTAGATTGATGTGAACCCTGTAGTCCCCCCCCACCCCCACACAATGAGACAAAATGCAAGTGCAAGTCTTTAAAGGAAAAACAATAAGAAGATACAAAAACCTCGTCCACTAGAAAAAATAAAAATCAAACACTACCAAGGAACAGGGTTACACAAAACAAGTGACAAAGAGACAAAATACCAAGCAAGAAGAAAGGGAAAAACAGGGAGTATAAACAAACAAGGACTAACGAGGAACACATGGGAAGGGGCGGAGCTACAAACTAAGGACAGGTGAGGGACCTGACAAGAGGGCGGAGACAGCCCTCAGCCAACAAAGGCACATGCATGGAACAGGACAAGAGAAAAAGAAACAGAAAACCAGAGAAAACAGAGACAAACGGGGGCAAGACAAGACAGGACGTGACATAACCCCCCCTCATAATAGACAGCACCAAGAGAGCTGGCTCAGAGAGGAGGCTAGAAACAAAACTAAAACACTAGAAAGGGTAACAGGCAGGAGACTGGACCAGAGGCAGTGCTGTGGAACATACAGGAGACTGCACAAGACAGGACGTGACAGCTGCAGTCTGAAGTCAACAAATAATATTCGGTGAATTGAATGTATCTGAGTTAGTGTGGAATTTCTATTGGCCCGTTCATCATTAATTCTGACACACTGATGTACAAATTTGTTTTTGGACAGTGACAAACAGTGTAGGTGCAGGGTTGATGCTAGTGGACAAGGAATGACTAACCAGAGATCTCCTTTTTGTATGGCTTCAGAGTCTTTAATCTAGAACCACTGTCTACTGTGTGGAAGGCTCCCCAGTCATTTAGTTAGGGAGGCATTGTTCAGTTGTTACTCATTCCTCTCTATATAAAGCTAGTTATTAAAGCATCATGGCCTGATACTACTAAATGTAAGTTCCAGGCATACACAAGATGCATCCTGTCATTTTCTCTGCAGCAGTGTCTTGCATTCTGTTGTGTAACAATGACAGCAATCACAGCAGGCAGATGGATACACAGGCCTCTACAAGAACAGCCTAACACTCAAAATATGCACTCTAAATATGTCTGAAATGAATGTTTGATTTATTAAGGCTGTTGCTAATCATGTAAACTCTGCATTTGTAATGGAGCCCTGTGTTTGGAACTGACATGTCTTCTGTTTGTTTGCCGTCCAACACTGCAATACTTTTTATCCTGACTTTTTTATGGTGCTTCTCGTTTCCTTTAAATGTGATTTATGTGTTTATTTTAACTTTATTTCAATGCTTTTGCTCTGTTTTGTGTTTGGTAGGCTGTACAAAAAGACATACAAAAGCTCCAATACCCCTCATGAAATGACAAATAAAATGACGCTGATATATCCTCTACAGAGAGCACAGTTAAAATGTTTTACATATTAAACATTAAACATAAATGTAACATGTACCCTAACTTTTGCACACAACTTTTTGTTGTTGTTTTATTGTTTTTCCTAATTATATAAAAGTCGGCACAGACGTTTTGCATGTGTAAATTTCCATATGCTAAAAGGTGTCAATGAAAAATACACTAATTATAAAAAGAATAGCTGCACCCAGAAAGAAGTGTGGGATTGCAATGCTATTTGGAGGAAAGATAAAGATTACCATGAACAATAAATGATGATAAATTCAGACTGATATGGGCAATATTTATTGAGCTACATACACCGAAGTAGTGTCTCTCAATATGGCATCAGGCCACCATGTTTACTAATGCAACATCAGCTGTTGAAGAGTTTTTACACATTTTGTGATGGGGGTGAGATGGAGTAACACCAGGCCTTCTAGACATGTGATTCATGGCAACCAACTTTCATCTTGGTGCTGAACCTGGTGCCTCCACATACTGATTCGTTGGTTGTCTCCATCAGGACAAATGCGGGACTTGTCACTGAAGATGACCTGCTACCATTCTGAGCCCCACCATGACAGTCTGGCACAACACCATTGTAATCTTTGGCAACATCGATCTGGTTTTAAGGGCAGTCGTCGTAATGGACTGTGTGCATGTAGTCGTGCATGGTGCAGCTGTTTGGTGGCACTAACAGGATGACTCATGGAGGGCATCACTGCTTGCTGAATGTCTGCAGTCGTGGCTGTAGCGTCACTCCACACACTTTGTCTAGCACAGTTAAAATGTTTCACATATTAAACATTAAACATAAATGTAACATGTACCCTAACTTTTGCACACAACTTTTTGTTGTTGTTTTATTGTTTTCCCTAATTATATAAAAGTCGGCACAGACGTTTTGCATGTGTAAATTTCCATGTGCAAAAATGTGGTTTCTATAGAGGACTTCTACATAAGGACCATTATTATTATGTTTAAACTGCATTATGTACAATACATGTATGATAATAGGGACTATCATTGATCTGTATATTTATAGTTCCTGTCTTGTCTTCACTGATTGTTAATGAAGCTACATTCACACAGCAGGTCACAGTTACCCAAATCCAATTTTCTCATCAAATCCAATTTTCTTCTTATGCTGTTCACGGTATCTTTTAAATATGCACAGCATTAAAGAGCAATGCTTCATGTGGCAAGCTCATTCAGTGGTGAACAGTCATAACTGTGGGTTATGGATGCAGGTTCACTGCTTGAGGTTTCAGTTTCATCTTCAATAGCATCACAGGAACAATCATGAAGTTCTAGTGGCTGACAGCTGGGCTTATCACCCGAAATGTGCTCGAGGTCATTGTATAAAGCCCATGTTGTTCACCCACGGCCACTTCTTTGCCTCGTCCTTGGTTTCATGTTCACAGGCTTTTATAATTTTTCTTTGGCACTGCATCCTCGTCCTGCTATGACTGCACTCAGCCATTTCTTTAAGAATCTGTTGGAGGAAGTAGCGGTTGCGATAAGTGCCTTCTAATATTTCTATAGGAACATCACCCCAAATGTTTGTGGTCTCGGCAGCATGAAATTATGGGGAACGTTGAGTTGTACTGATGTAAAAGTTGCATGAATTCTGACTTGCCTGTTCAAACTGAGACATATTGCTGCATATCAAATATGTGTCAGACTTCAGTACAACATATGGAACCAAATCACAACGGTGTCAGGTCCAGTGTGTTTTTGCTGTTCATGTTTCCACACAAATACAGTGTCTACGTTACATATGAAGTAATAAGATCTAATTTGGGCCATTTTACCTGCTATGAATGTTGTCTTAGACTTGTTTGGTTGCTCACTTGTGTTTAGCGTTTGTTGTATCTCAGCTATATTTAAAAGTTTTGCACACACATCATCGAAACAAATGTTGCACCTTAGCAACTGGGTTTCACGCTCGGTTGTACATGTGGCGTAAGCAAGGGCAGGCCTCATCTCTGTCCCCTGAGTGCTTTCCATTCTGATTCGTTGTGTTGGTAGCATAAGTATGTCTCAGTTGGAGGAGTTTGAGAGGAGTTGCGTCGTAGGGCTCAGTAAGCGCCATAGTAAGCGCCATACCAGTTGTGCAGATACTACCATGCCACACTGTTGACAGCAGTGTATAGACAAAGTGTGTGGAGTGACGCTACAGCCACGACTGCAGACATCCAGCAAGCAGTGATGCCCTCCATGAGTCATCCTCTTAATGCCACCATTGGCAAACAGCTGCACCATGCACGACTACATGCACACAGTCCATTACGACGACTGCCCTTAAAACCAGATCAGTGTTGCCAAAGATTGCAATGGTGTTGTGCCAGACTGTCATGGAGGGGCTCAGAATGGTAGCGGGTCATCTTCAGTGACAAGTCCCGCATTTGTCCTGATGGAGACAACCACAAATCAGTATGTGGAGGCACCAGGTTCAGCACCAAGATGAAAGTTTGTTGCCATGAATCACATGTCTAGAAGGCCTGGTGTTACTCCATCTCACCCCCATCACAAAATGTGTAATAACTCTTCTGCAACTGATGTTGCATTAGTAAACATGGTGGCCTGATGCCATATTGAGAGACACTACTTCGGTGTATGTAGCTCAATAAATATTGCTCATATCACTCTGAATTTATCATGATTTATTGTTAATGGTAATCTTTATCTTTCCTCCAAATAGCATTGCAATCCCACGCTTCTTTCTGGGTGCAGCTATTCTTTTTATAATTAGTGTATTTTTTATTGACATCCTTCTACCCTGTTTAATAGTCTGCATGTTAATCCCTGCTATGTACCCAGACCCCGCTAAACTGGCTTCCCTCCACATCCTACTTCATTTATCCTTTGTTTTAACTATTGTAAAACTTGCTGAGTGCTTAAGTATGTATTACTCTCAAAAGGAACACATCATTTGAGGGCTAAAGCTAAAACAGCTGCTTTCATTGAGTGTACTTAAAAAGCCATCTTTTCTTTTCTCTCATCAGGCTGTATTATCACACCCATCTGTCTCTACAGTGCCAGCCAAGTCTACTGCTACGGGATAAACAAAAACCCTGTTTTAAAACTTGATAATAGGTCTGGCACACAAAGAAAAGCAGACAGATAGCTACAACCTAAAATGCACTCTACATAAGTGTATAAATAAAGCATCTGAACAGTTCCTAAATTCGATTTGGTTTCCAGACAACTTTCCAAATGAAGCACTTCATTTTATATACAGGGCCCATAAGCATTACTACAATCATTGTAAAAGGGCTATGAGAAGGTTTATCAGCCCATCCAAAACCACAATTAGATGCCAACAGCCTTTTTGGAAGGCTGGTCGGAGGAAAAGCTCTGTTGTCACAGTCCTCCAAAACATACAGAAGTGATGGCAGGAAGTAATAGGGCTTGAGTTAAAAAAAAAGACCTGAAGAAAACACCTATATTATTGATATTATAAGACATAAAGAGCCTCTGGAACTCACGGCATATACTGAATTGGGTAAGACTGTCCAGGTCCAGTTTGGACCAGGGGTTTTAAGCACCATTATCCAGTGTCTGATTGGTAGATGTTTAATCATGGCTCACTCTAAATGCATTCAATTAATTCAAGTAGATAAGGTGCCATTATAGTATGGTCATTGCCCCGCTCTCCCCCGTCTAGCACTATTTAGAACTGTAGTATTTTGATTGGGACATAAATGATTAGTTTCTCAAGGATTCATTGGCAATACACAGTATATTACATATTTACCTATCTATTGTGAGTGTATGTCTGTAAGTGGGGTAGCAAAGAGTCTGGCAGAAAGGAAACTGAATGCCACTGTGAAGTATGGTGGTGGATTTTTGATATTATGATGTTGGTCTTTGTCCAAAAGCCACTGGAATGGGTTCTAGACCAAATATGCCCACAGGAAATACAATTATAAGACATGAATGGCATGGGAAACTCAAGGGATATGCTTAATATCACAAGAGTTAAGATCGAAAGCCAACTGTCTGGTTAGTATTGTCCAGGTTTGGACCAGTGGTTTTGGGCAACTATATTCAGTGTCTGGTTGGTAAATGATCACTCATGTCTCTGAATGCATTTGACCAATTGAAGTAGATAAAGTGACATTATGGGGCTGTAATTGCACCTCTCTCTCTCTTATCACTCTGGATAAAAGTGTTGCCATAAAAGTGAGATTCATTGTGAGCATCATTATCATACTCATCAAAGCCAAGATGACCGAATACGGCTTTAGTGGTTTGGTTCTGGGTTTAAGTTCATGCTGGAATGAATAGCAGTGCCTGGGATTCTTACTGGCAGTGGTGATGCATGTACCCTCATTAAACAAAGTTTTTGGATGTCATGTGTGACTAGACCCACAGCACCCATGATCACATGTAGTACCAGGGCCCATTTTCACAGTGCTCCGGCCACCTTCAACAAGGGCTGTTGGATTTTGAATCATCTCTAGATTGGCAACCCTCTGTTTGCAGCTTAGTCGTTTCTTATAGCAGGACAATGCACCAAAGCACAGAATCAGGCTTTGCTATCCCAGCCAAACTCCAAAACTGCTGAGTGAGCTAAAAAGCAGATGGTAAATATAAAGCAAAGCTCTTGTTCTGAGAGCTTAGCCCCAAGTGTAACTGGCCCACATGGCTGCCTGTATCAATGCATGCATGTTGAAATGTACATCAAGTTCTTTGTCAGTGCACCTATGACAGTGAATTTCACGGTACTTTGATTTTCCATTAGGTTTAGCCATAGTTTCAAGCTTGCTGCAGACTTAGGGCTCTGTAATGTTCACATGTGGCATTTTGCAACTATATTCGTGTCATAATATTATTATTTTTTATGACTATTCTGCAGATGATAACCATTTGTCCAAATTTCCGTTGTCTTCCAATATTGACATAGATAACTCTCTCACACAGACAAACAAAGCCGTGGAAAGCTCTAAAAGCTGTAAGAGAACTCGTTCCAAGTACCAGAGTGATCCTTACAGTCTTATATCATCAGTTATGCTCACTCCAGCATGCTGTACTGGGAATAGTCATGGGAATACTCTTAATATGAGCCATAAATCAGCTATAAAAGTCTGATGTAAGTATATGGGGATATCAGTGGTGTTAATTATTGTATATATTCATCATAATATTGAAGTGCGGCCTATTTCCCTGAGCAAACGCATGAACAGTAAAAAACAATAATGCTGATTTCACTGCAGCTGTGTTTTATTGAACGGGTAGCCCAATTAATCACACATCCTGACAGAAAATCAGCCTGTGCATCTGTAGAACAGAGTAATGAATATACCAGGTGAACCAATCAGCACTGCCGCTACTGCTGCTGCTGCTGCTCCTCACAAACTTCTCCTCGTGTAACTGAAGCAAGCTAACTAACCTTAGACAAACATAATAAAAACAGTATGTCCTGAATCGCAGCGCTCTCGGAAACAAAAGGATCACATTCTTCTCCAGTAAAGACAGAGATGGAGAGGAGGAATGGTGGGGTTGTTTGCATGGAGTGGAAGAGTGTGGTGGGGGTAGTCTGGTAACTATCACAACACAACAAGAGGCAGTAGCACAGCAAAATTGTGGCGAGGTAGCTCATGGCTCAAGAATCCCCCGCTGTCCGCTCGCGAGACGTCAACAGTCAGAAACAAATGATAAATTAGAGCGGAACCTGCAATTAAAATTATCCTCTTTTTTTTTCTCCAAGTGAATGGAGGAAAAGGGCCAGGGTCAAGACGGAGTTGGGTTGCCTCTGTCAGTGTTTCCACAGAACGGTGGATAATGATGCAGATTTTTAAGGGCACAGAGAGAGAGAGACCTCCAGAATGTGAAGCTGGCTTTTAGAAATATGATCCTCTGTCTCGTCTTGCTTAATGCGGAGGTCCTAAAATGAAGAGTGGCTAGAAATCAATCCCTATGCATTGCAGGAGCAACACTTACCTCACGTCCTCAGGGGCTCCGAACGCTGACCAGCAACTGCAAACAATTACCCTGATCAATTCGGCATTACCTCCAGCGTGATGCGTGGCAGGACACCAGCTGAAGTGCTCTAATAGACCAGGCCCTCGGAGAGTGGACAAATTGAGGGAAGAATATGACTGTTCGGAGAAAAATCCATTTCTTCTTCTTTAGGTTCGGTTACAGAGGGTCTTTAACGCAAGACAATCTGATATACCACACACTGAGTCACCAGAGAGAGGCTCGGACAAGGCTAGAAGCTTGTGCTGCTTTGTGTTTGGGAGGCTTCTTTCAGATTGCTTTGCTTTTAGACTCTTGGATGAACAACTGGGATTTATGCTTTGAGTTTGTGCTGCCCTGGCGGTAGTTTACATGGTCACCTAACATGACCATATCCTATCAGGGCCAAAACCCTGCATTGGCCAAAAGCCATATTGTTTGGGCACTCATCAAAGAAATAGGTGCACCCAGAAGGAGGTGTGGGATTGCAGTGCTACTGGGAAGGAAGATAAAGGTTACCTGGAACAATATATGATGTTCAATTTAGACTGATATGGACAATATTTATTGAGCTACACATACCGAAGTAGTGTCTCTCAGTATGGCTTTGGGTCACCATGTTTGCTAACACAACATGCCAGACGTCTCAGGCATAGTGGAATGTGATAATCCATCCCATGCATCTTAAATATTCTCACACAGTTCCTGCAGATTGTGTGGTAGGGGTGGAGGTGGAGTGACTCCAGGCAATGATGCCTGGCATCAACAGAAAGACCCATGGAGGGCATTACTGCTCACTGAATGTATGCCAAACCTGGCTGTTGGGCCAGTCTGTGTTTGTCAGACGTTGTTCGGTTCTCTGTCCCTGTGGTTTGTATATGTCTCCCAGTTCCTTCATGTCACTGGCCCATGCCTTCTTCTATCCACTGCTGCCAACAGCGTGTTGTGGTAGTATCCACATAACTGGTAAGGTGCACAATACATTGACAGGATCATCCTGCTTCCCAGAAGATGGTGCAACCTCTCTCGAACTTTTACAACTTCTCTCATATATCAAGGGTTCTACTTCCTCAGGCGGTTGAGGCGAGCTGGGCTCGGGAGCTCGGTCCTCACCTCCTTCTACAGATGTGTGGTGGAGAGCGTCCTATGCTCCAGCATCAACGTGTGGCACGGAAGCTGCTCTGGTGCAGACAGGAAAGCTCTGCAGAGGGTGGTGAAAGCTGCACAGAGGTCTGTCAGAGTCAGCCTCCCCACCATCACGGACATCTACACCTCCAGATGCAGGAAGAGGGCCACCTGCATCATGAAGGACCCCACTCATCCAGCACACTCACTGTTTGTCCCGCTCCCCTCAGGCAGGAGGCTGCGGAGCGTTAAGTGTAAAACGAACAGACTGAGGAACAGCTTCATTCCGGAAGCTGTAAGACTTCTAAACGCCAATTAGTCAAAACCACTGCACCGACACTTTGAGGACACTCAGTCACTTTAAATACACTCTGCTGCTACCTTTTCAATTTCCTGCTGCTCTTTCTCTCTGTATTATTTAATATATTTTTATATATTTATGTATATTTTATTTATTTAAGTGCTGCTGTCTGGGTGTAACTGGGTCCTTGGGTACCACAATTTCGTTCCACCCCATGTACCACATGTGATGCGAATGACAATAAAGTCTCCTTGAATCCTTGAATATATATGCATATAACCGTTGGCTGCTGATATGAAACAATAAGATCTAAACTATAAAGAATATAAAAAATAAAGAATATAAACAGAACAATAAGACCAGAACACCCGAAACTTCACTTGTGTTGCACTTGGCTTGACTGTACTAATGAGACGGTTCAGTGATGCTTCTGAAAAGTGGTCAAGCCAAACACTCACAGAGAAATCTGTTCTCTCTTGCTTTCATTTGGGTTGGCTTCTATCTGCAGCCAGGCCTTTTCTCAACTATGGCGGATTCTAAAAACGCAGACCATTGGCACTGCATAGACGGAGCACTCTCAGTATCAACTCCCCTCAGCATCTCCCCACAGTTACAGCCTGGAAATCATCAAGGCGTTGTACTGATTAGAAGCCACAGTCAAGTGTCCCCTGTCGCCAACTTAGAGTCATGCTAACCCAACGTACCACTGAGCGGTAAGCCAGATCTGTGCTTCAGGGTTTGTTTCCTACTGGCCATTTCCACATTTTATAGCTCCAAACATGGCAACCAAGGCCGGTAATTTGAACCAATTTCAATGACGTTTTTATAGTGACATCTACATGCCAAGCTGGGTACTTTCTTTCTGTATTTTCCTCGCAGGTCTTTGAAGGTTCGCCAAGATGTAACGCAGCAAATGATTGATGCTGTGAAACATAAATGCAGACGTTTCTAAAGGATACCATTACCCGCACACACACACATTTGACCTGTAAATGTCTATGGCTGAGATAAACCTTCTATGTTTAGGCAAATTATAGAGTGTTGGTTATTTTGAGCATATCCTGTAAGCTCACATTTGATTTTTTTGATCCAGCAGTCGGGAGAGTGTAGTGGACAGCTGTGTGGATTTTAACACGGGTATTTTTTGTCTTTCATCGGGTTGAAGTGGAGCATGCCTGTAGTCCTGTTCTCATTTGCCCATAGTAGTGTCAACTGCTACTACTGACCATAAGCAGTTTGATAGGTGTATTAAACATGCACGACGTCACTGCCCCCCCAGGAAGCTACAGTCACCATGTGGGAGACTGGGGTTCGAATCCCGGTCTGGGTGACTAGGCTGTGCTACACCAATAAGAGTCCTTGGGCAAGACTCCTAACACTACACTGGCCTACCTGTAAAATGAATAACCTGTAAGTCGCTCTTGATAAGAGCGTCAGATAAATGCCATAAATGTAAATGTAAATCACCACATGACTAAGAACCTAAGAGAAGATTTTATCCCAAATCCGTTATCATGTTGCTCAATGGCCCAAAACTGCTTGTAAAGACGTCCAGTTCCATTGACTTCCATTAAAGTTAAATTAGGTGCTTGGCCTCTCCTGTAAAGTTGCTATTTTGGAGATACTTGTTTTTCTTTGGACAGCAACGATATGTTTGCCATATTCCTTCAAATCTCTTTTATCTCTGTTTGCGCACTTTGAAAGCTCTAGCTAAATTTCAATTTAGTGAATATTCATTTTGGTTGGATCCATAGAATTGGCCCAAAAATCATGTTGTATAAACTTTCATTGCAAATAAAAAAAAAAAATTATTCTACTGTAAAGTTCCATTTGGGAGGGTGGACAGTATAATTCCATGAGTGCTATTTTATAGTTTAATGTCTTCACTTTGATCATTAAGCTAAAAATAAGGAAACATTCTATGAGTAGCCATGTCTAAACTTTTGACTGGTACTGTACAATATGTACACCAGACAATAAATATACAGAACTTAAATACACAGGAACATAAATACGATACAGAATAAATACATATAAGTGGGGGAATTAGAATTTAGCAGCAGTTTGTGATTAAACAAGTAGTGCAAGCATTGTCAACTGTAAACTATGCAGTAAGGTCGAGACTTGTAGCAGATTCAAAGTCAAGAATTACATTTACATTTAAAAGGCGAGTGGCAATGCCTAGAAAGTGACAGGTAGTGACATACATGACCTTAGCAAGATGGAACACAACCCATGCTGCTGTATTCTGAATCAGAAGCCTTATGATCCATAGAGAAAGACCAGCCAGAAGCAGGCTGCAGGTGATGGTAAAGGGATGTCGGAACAGTCTATGGTGAGTGTTAGAACACAGTCTAGATAAGACCATGTGTGTTCAGTAATCTGACCTCCTCAAAGAAGAAGCTGTTGTGGAGCTGTTGTGTGCTGGTGGTGAAACGGATATCCTGGTACCTACCAGATGGCAGGAGGTGTGAAGAGTCCATGACAGGGTTGGGAGGGGTCGTTTACAATGCTGGCAGCCTTGCGAATGCACTGCTTGTGGTAGGAGGTGTTGATGGTGAGTAAAGACACCACAATGATTTTTTCAGCTGTCCATGCAATCCACTGTAGGGTCCTGTGGTCAGAGATGGTGCTGTGTGCATACCAGACAGGGAGACAGCTCACCAGGAAGCTTTCTACAATGTCCCTGTAGAATGTATTGAGGATGAAGGTGGAGGGGGTTGGGAGGAGTGGGGGCTTGCTGTCTTTGTATAACCAAGAAAATAGAGTCAGTGCTAATGCTTTCTCGGCTAGACTATTTATTTATTGACTTATTGATTGATTGATTGATTGATTGATTGATTGATTGATTTAGTTAGTTGTCCAGGTTAAAATACAATTTCCACTAGGGGTGAAGTCAGAGGGGTGCCCCACCTCATGTAACTGACTACCTACTGTAGGATGCTTCCATTCACTCAAATGGACCAACTCAAACTTTTGACCACCAGCAGAATGAAGCAAGAGTACGGTCAGCAAAACTGCAAATTGTTTTTTTAGGCTCCTGAATAACCCACAAATTAGTGAGCGGGCTGTACCTTGAAATTCACTTCCATGAATGACAGAGCTACAAAAATCAATCTGAACCATTTGCTAAGCATCACTGAGACACATCAGTGGGAAAAACTGCAGGAGGAGATGCCGGCTTCCTGCTCATCCAGAACACAATAAACTCAGAGCTCACGGTAGAAGGAAAATACTCCTACTTCTAACTCTTGCTATGCACACAAGGATGGAGTTCTTCTTATTCGCCAGCTTCTTATTGGGATGTTTCACTCCACCTTAAATGGTGCGGAGATCAGATTTGTAAAACTATAGAAGCCAGATTTAGCTAATGCTACATGGCAAGCTCAGCTACTGTTGTGTTTAAGGCAAACCATGTTCATATGCTTCCTGTCCTTGAACCCATGTAACGGTCTTCCACACATATCTCTACAACATGCTGACAGCATTGCTGTTAATGCAGAGATTGTTTAACCACTGACTTGCTCTTCTGCCCTACACTTACCACTGTCTCTTTTGTGCAGTACATAAATAAGTCTGTGTATTTCATATTTCTTCTAGTGATTTCTCGCTCTTTGAAAAAACAAACACCTGGCCAATTTCATCCCAATACAGTACAATAATATTTGGGCTTAAATCTTAGCTAAGGAATATGGGTAAACTAAAGCTAATTGGCTGCTGTCTCACTAGTAAAATAAAATTATTCATTTTTATCAATTTATCAGTGTAAACCATTCAAACTACAACTATAATGACAAGAAGATTCATTTAAAGGGGGGGGGGTTGAAGGCTCATATGAGCATACTTACATTTGTTGTTGCATTGCTGTTACACTGGTATACTTGTTCCATTTTATTTAACAGGATCAGTTTGGAAAATACAATCCAATAGCATGGAACTGCAATAGGACTTCATAAAATGTGTTTCTGTGGAGCTACACATGTATAAGACTTTTTGGTGACTGTTAAAGCTAACCTCTTAAACATTAACCCCGCCTACAGCATTAGCAGTAACATATGCACCCGGATCACTTTTGGCTGAATAGTTCAGTAACAGTACATCCTGAAAACAAAGTTTGGTATGTTGCTTGTAAATTATAATGTTTAAGCTTAAATGTACTTTAAAAAGGTTTAAAATAATAAACAAGAGGTAAAATGTTATGTTGTGCCTTGCTCTTCAATATCAGTTGGGTGTGCTACCTTTTGAAAGTTTGTGATGTTGCTCCTCAATTATAAGCGTGATGATGAAATTCTACTGGAAGGTCAGTTTATGGGATGCTCTGTGGCTGAATAAACACATGCAGAATGCTAGGCCTCAGAATGGCATGCTCCATCTTCACATTGTTTGAAGGCACTCCAGAAAACCACAGCAGAACTAAAACTATGAAGGCTCTTTAAAGTCCTGTTGGCTGATGTATTCATTTCACTCCAATGGCTTCGGTCATCAGTTGAAAAAGAATTTACTTTGGTTTTCATGAAGTTCTTCTATATATGACTCTCAGACTGTTCTTCTTCAGTTCCCCAGTTTTCCCTGGCTGACAGATCCAACTAAGCTCTCAGCGCATAAATGTGTTCATAAGTTAAAGCGAATCATCTTACGGGAGATAAAGTCCATAGAACCTTGAGTCAACCAACTAGGCATGCCAAGGTAGATGCACTTGGATGGCACCGACTTTAGAATTGACATGCCCTTTCAGAGTGGAGGAATTTTGTGGTTTTGGTCGGCAGTACTGGCTTTCTCACAAACTCGGTTCTGCTGGGTTGAAGGCTGTACTTCTCCAATCCTGCCATATTTTACTCAGAGATCCACTCCTGCAGTCTGGGAACACTCAATGGAACCAGCACCCTCACTGAGTTAAAATGTCTGGCGGTTATGAGCTATAAATGGTGATCTCAGAAATGCTAACAGTTCAGGAATTAGTGGTTACTTTCACACTCTGTTCAGCCAAGACAATGAGCAAATTGTGTGATTTTGTCAAATAGATCGTCCATAAAAAAAAAATAGATCGCTTCCAGTCAAAATGGCCATGAAGTACAAGTTCTTCATTTTGCAAAGTGAAGAGGAATGTCAAAAGTCAAGAAACCGTTACTGAGAAAAGGAATAGACAAAAAAAGAAAATCTGGAACGTTAATTAACAGGTCACTCTTAAGTCCAGGTCTTTCAATTAAATTAAATTAAGTTTATTGTCATGTCACATATGTACAGGTGTGAAGGTGAGTGAAAATCTTTGTGTGTAGTCCTTTGCATGTAGGCGATGTACAGCGATATATCGTCGCTATCCAATGAAAAACATGTATCTCCACTTTTGTCTATTTTTAATTTTATGCATCATTTGAACACATCAGCTGCTGTTTACACCAAGTGAAAATCTCATGACGAATGGACCAAAAGAAATGGCCCAAATCTGTTTGGAATGATGTCTGGTTCCATTGACTTACAATAAAGTTAAATGAGGTTTTTGGCCTCCCCAGTAAAGCTGCCATTTTGGAGATACTTCTTTTTTTTTGGACAGCGATGATATACATGTGTATATCAATACATATATTTCATCCCCTGTATGTATATATATATATATATATATATATATATATATATATATATATATATATATATATATATATATATATATATATATATATATATACATATGCCTTGTATGTATCTTGGAAGTTGTAAGTCAACTGAACTAACCTATAATCCTAATAATTATACGACACAAGGAGAAGCAGCATCTTTCAGCCTTTTTCTGGCTTGGTTAAAAGCATAGGGCTGTGAGGCCCTGCTATCTAGTGATACAACTGACCGAAAGCAATCATTATGCCGAGAGTCCAGCAGTTTCTTACACTCCCTCAGTATCATCTGGACCGACTCTTTAGTAACTTTGACTATACAGCAGCAGATGACTGATTACTGAAAGAAGCCTGATGTTCAGTTAAGGGGCTACTGTTAGCATGCTCCTCCAATGAAATACTGCTGTTATAGATTTACCATTAAGGCCATTTGGTTTTCGGTCATAGTTATTAGTATCCCCATTGTGCTTAAGTGCCAATATCTGTGCCTAAACCAATACAGTATTGGTATTGGTAAAGCGCTAGTTCTGCTTTGTACTAACGATGATGCTAAAATCTACTTTGAAAGGATTGACATGGTTAAAACAAACTCTGCTTGTGTATACGTTCTGATAAATACCCAGATTCCCATTCACACATGCAAATACACCATCTGCCTGGGGTTCATTTTAGGACAGATTCCCTGGTTTTGGTGGGCTTGGTTAAGTTATTTTTGTCGCCCTTTGTGTTTCTGCTAATCAAAAACATGCTATTTTATTTTTTCTCATATGTCTGGAAGCCTGTGGCATCCTACTTACCAGTTACAGTTCAGAACTGGTTCTACAGTGAAATGAAAATGGAAGCATGTATTCTTTATGATGTGTGAGACATTCCAATGTCCCTTAGAGATCAGAAGTGGATAATTTCAAGTCTCGCTTCTGAAATTCAGTCTTGGCCTCCATGAAGCTGTTAACCTCCTGGTACAATGGTCAGTTCAATAGTTCAGCAGTGCAGACAGATTGACTGTTTAAAGAGAAACTCTGCCTTTTCTTTACCACTGAAAGATTTCTCCCATCTAGGAAGTTTACTTTAATCGGAGACATACCTTCCTATATTCAAACAAATAGGAGTAGCTGCTCCGACGCATACTTTTTCCGTTACTTTGGATCCAGGGCACCTGTTCAGCAGTCAAAATCCAAATTTATAAGCCATAAAAGATTGCAACACTAATTAATTTACTGTGTCGGGTTTTCCAGGGTTTTTATTTGATTGGGGCTTTAAAGGAATTTGTTATTTACATAACTGGATGAAGTATAGAATGTTGGCTAAGAGAAAGACATATGTCACAGATGGTGAAATAGTCTGACTTTCATGCTGAGTTGTTCAGTGGTTTTAACAGACGGGTAAGTCTTATTATTTGTTACACACTTAATAATAAAGGCTTCCAAATAGCTCCTGGCTTGTGCTCATCTTATCGTGTGTACACTGTCAGAAAAGAAAACACTGGCCAGGTACATCATACATCAAAGTGGAAAGAATGCAAATCTACTGTAACCTCAAACCAAAGCCAGGGTTTAAGGCCCAGTTATGTAGCCTGTGAAAAAGTGAAATGTATGGATTTCCACGTTTTCCCTTCTTAAGATTTTAACTTGGCAATTAGGGATAAATGTCACACTTCCGGGTTTCCCTGACTCCACCGATCTCCACTTCCTGGACTGCATCACCTGATGACGTCACACTCACATGTCCCCAGTCAACCAATCACTCACGTTCTAGCTTGCCTGAGTATATGTACATTTATTTTAAAACCATACTGATAAAAAAATGTAAATATGTTTCATTAGCATGCATTTTTCAAGGAATCAACTACTGAAATGCTGAAGGAACCTCAAGAAGTTCTTCAATGCGTCATTCCATTTTTTTCATAAGAGTGTGGATGCTTGATTTCTTGACTGATAAAGGAAAATTTGGATCACTTACTCATAAACTTCACAAAGTGTTTCTCTTTAACAGCATAGCATTTTCTCAGAAAGCACATGAGATTTATATTTATTCATTTATTCATTTATTTTTCTCTCCAGATATTGTGTGGTCAGCACCAGACGGTATCAGCTGCCCACCAGATACTATGATATAATAAGCACCTGATACTAACAGTTAAGCACCAGTACACGAGGAATGTGAGCAAAAAAAATGGGCCCCTCTCCCTACTCGGGCCCTGGGTAGTCAGGTCCACTTTTCCCCCCACTACCACGCCCATGGCTGTAGGGCCTCCTTTTGCGGCCAATACAGCGTCATTTGGGCAGTCGTGGCTCCCGAACATCCCTTTCAGACAGCTTCCTCTTGCGTCCACAGTTAATCCTGTTGGATGTGGTTCGTCCTTCTTGGTGGTATGCTGACATTACCCTGGATACCGTGGCTCTTGATACATCACAAAGACTTGCTGTCTTGGTCACAGATGCGCCCGCAAGACGTGCACCAACCATTTGTCCTCTTTTGAACTCTGGTATGTCACCCATAATGTTGTGTGCATTGCAATATGTTGAGAAGAACTGTGCTCTTACCTGCTAACTGAACCTTCACACTCTGCTCTTACTGGTGCAATGTGCAATTAATGAAGATTGGCCACCAGGCTGGTCCAATTTAGCCATGAAACCTCCCACACTAAAATGACATGTGTTCCAGTTTCATTGTCCAACCCCTGTATATTAACCATAAGAAAATCTAAAATGCCTTTAAATTTGATCCAGAATTCCTCCATGTTTCAGCATCTGCCTTTGATAACCACAGTGAACCTATCAGACGGTTTTAGTGTCATGAGCTTAGACACAAACTCACTACACTCCCTCGTTCTCCCCATGGGCCTACAATCACAACATTTCATCACCAGGTCTACATGGAAACGCTGATATTCTGAATTTAGATTCGCCCACCGTGGAGGTCTGTTCTACCCTCAGAGTCTGCAATGAGCCCAATTGTCAGAGGTGCAATAAAATCCGACCATAGGCTGCGCACATTAACAGCCCTGGTGGAAAGCGTCCATGGCTTGTTTTTGCGTATTTGTCTAAACAATTTGAGATCCCTCACATCTTGGTTTCATGTGGTCATTTGCTTCAGCTGGAGAAACAATGGAGTAGAGTTTAATTGTTGGCTGGGCAGCAGTGTGCCAGTGGAAAAGCTCATTATAATGAGAAAAATGGCAGAGCTGCCTAATATAACCCCCCCTCCCATATCCCCACCTCACCCCACCTCGCCCCCCTCACAAAAATGAAAAGAAAAAAGAAAGGAAAGGTCTAGCCTGAGAAGTGAGTCATTCTTACTTTTCCAGATATCTGGCAGTGGAGGACGCTGGCGGAGGGAGCCAGTAGCAACACTGGGAGATGGGGTAATGTGGAAACTGAAACCACACACCACAGAGAGACTACACCACACAGTTCACACCAACACATGCACACAAACATAAGACATGCACAAATGTAAAGAATCTTAAGGAACTTTAAGGAGAACCATGCACTGAACTGCTCTATTATGGCATCGGTCTTCCACAGCACATCCAGCACCTTTGTCTTTAGTAGAACGGGAAATATATGGCTTCAAAAAGTGAATAGTTCTGGTCTTTAGGTTGAATTATCTAAACTGCGTTTAGAGTTTTGGTGTAGTCCGTTCTCACACCTATGTCACAGCAATTGAATTTTGCATTAATGTGCCAAACCATTGCACTGTAAATGACCTGCTGCTAACATAGACCACCGAATGTGCAGACAGATGAAGTAAGAACACGGTTTTGTTTAAACGGAGGAACTGAAACTGTTTTCTTAACAACTAGGCTAAAAGCTACATGTGCTAAAATATGTCTAAACTATTCCACCATTAAAGGGGACCCATCATCCCTTTCTGCCTTTTCTCCTTCCAGTCCGCAAAGGTATAAAGGCGCAAACACAAGTCAGAGGGAGAAACTCTCTCTTTCTTACAGAAACCGCATTTCTCAGTGCCAGATACTGCTTGTTGAAATTCCAGCCCTATTCTATGTTACAAGGGGACATCATCTTGTAACTTAATTCTTAGTGGCCCCCTGTAGAGCCAGGCATTGTGGTAGATGCCCCTGCTGCTTTCACCTACTCTGGTGGTTTAACAGACAGAATAGAGTGATTCTAGAGTGAACATTCTGATAGGAGGCGGGGCTTAAAGATACAGGAGATCAAACAGAGTGTTTCAGATAGGGAGGTGAATAAAAATGTACGATATTAAAAATGAATTATGTTTTTTTTAACACTGAAACCTGTAAATCGATTCAGAATATAGTAGACTCAGAATATAAAACTATGAATACTGACTATAATTATTAACTTATAATTACAAGTATTTTTGATCAATTGATGGTTGAAGTACAATACTAACAGTAAAGAATATGTTATTTAAATATCTTACATGCTTTAAATGTCCTAAGGAGTATTAAAATAAAGTGCTAAAGTGCTAAAGTGCTAAAATGACTATGTGATACTGTTAGCATGATGCTAACACAACACCAGAAATCATATTGAGGCACTAGCAAGAATTTGTATTTTTGTATATTGTGATATTCTCATTATTATGTGACCAAAAAATGAAAACCTTCCTGAAATTACTTCAGCATACCATGGTGGGTTAAGTTCCTTTCTTTGTTCAGTGGTCCATATTTGCTTGGCAGTTATATTTAAATTCTGTTCTCTAATTTCATTTCTCGGTGGATTGCATTGGTGGGTCATGAGAACAACTAAAACCTAAGCTTTTAGTAACTGTCACTTTGCTCCCTTGGATTTAATCTTCATGCATAAAACTTGTGAATCTGATGTATGATATCTGGGGCTGTAAGCATGATGGCTCAGCTAGTGCTGAGTACCAGCCTATATAAAACTGATTAAGATTTCCAGTCTTTATTGCAATTTTGATTACTTAATGAACTTACAGGGGTTGGACAATGAAACTGAAACACCTGTCATTTTAGTGTGGGAGGTCTCATGGCTAAACTGGACCAGCCTGGTGGCCAATCTTCATTAACTGCACATTGCACCAGTAAGAGCAGAGTGTGAAGGTTCAGTTAGCAGGTAAGAGCACAGTTCTGCTCAAAATACTGCAATGCACACAACATTATGGGTGACATACCAGAGATCAAAAGAGGACACACGTCTTGCTGGGCATCTGTGACCAAGACAGCAAGTCTTTGTGATGTATCAAGAGCCACGGTATCCAGGGTAATGTCAGCATACCACCAAGAAGGACGAACCTCCACCAGCATCACTTAGTGACCTGGCCACTATCCTGCAAGAAGAATGGCTTAAAATCCCTCTGACCACTGTGCAGGACGCAGTATATGTCATTCCCAAGACGAACTGATGCTGTATTGGCCGCAAAAGGAGGCCCTACACCATACTAATAAATGATTGTGGTCTAAAACCAGGTGTTTCAGTTTCATTGTCCAACCCCTGTATATTTGATCATATGTTATGTTTTATATAAGCAAGCCACTTGGGCTCATGCACTACAGCGATTTCGCCATAAATAAAGGAATTTAGGTACTACACTTTGCATCACAATCATGCATGCCTCTTGTGGCTTTAATATAACTACTATTAATATAACTACCTTTAAATCACAGACTTTTCTAAGCCTACCCATAAGCACTAATAACTTTAAAGACCAAAGAGAAATGATTTTGTGCTTTCAGGTTTAAAAAACATGTACAATGTGTAGAACCAATTAGTCCAAAAGCCTAACTGGGGTGTCCATCAAATACACACATGCAAAGATATAGCTACACCCACATACCACTATAGTGCAAACTTTTGGGTCCATTGGTCTTGGATGGCTCTCCTGACAGCCAGCACTGATATCAAATCACACTGCAGATTATTTCCACAGGTTATCTCTTTGTGCGCATAAATTCACAAGCGTGCACTTAACTAAATTCCCTGAGAGTATAAAGTTGCATGACTCTCCATTGCCGGCTACACCGAAACAATATGTTTGTGGTCGGAAACTGCTCTCCCTAACCTGAGTGCACAAGTCAATGGGACCAGAGCTGCAGGCTTGGCCAGCTCGTCCTCCCTGGCTCAGCCTCTTTAGAAGCCTTTGGGATAAATTAGGTTGCTTCTGCGTCGTCCTGTTAGCTCATAATGTGGTCCAGAGTCAGCTCAGCCTTCTACTGAAGGGGAACGCATGCTCTTGTTTCATACGAGCTTCCGGATCGGATCATATGTAACGGAATGGAAAAATGTAAGAAGGAGGAAAATCGTTTTGGATCTGCAAAGTTTGTCTTTTCTGCTCCTTGCCACCATGGAAAAGCCAGAACTCCGTCATTTCCAGCATGTAATTATTAGGTTCAGGGAGTCTTCTGCGTAATTATTTATTTCGTGGTTGACCGCCTAAACGCCAAGCTGAGCCTTCGCGAGCAGGCTCTGTAAATGCCCTCCATATGATGGCCTATCCGGGAGCCATAGCAGCACTTCTTGCGGCTGCGCAGAGGAATGTTGAGTGTTTTCAGGTGCTTTAGGCCTTACTGCTACTGCTGAGGGCCAGATGATCTACTTATTGTACTGTAAGATGTGGCTGTTGATGAATTGTGGCGGTACTGAGAGGGTGGTTGACTTTGCTAATGTAAACTATTACATTAAAGCTCCATCACATTAGAGTTCACTAACTGACTGGGACCAGAGAGGATTTGATGAGGGCTTGAAAGCAACAAGCATTTGATTGACCAGTTCCTGCACCGCTTGAACTGCAGCACCACTCACTCACCTCAGAAGCCCTTTATCCTGCGTCAGTTAACCTGCGGATCATGTTTCATTGAGTGGACTAAATTAAGAGTAATTAATAACAATTATTAGATTTGATTGACTGGTTCTTAAATTGACCGGTTCTTGCACCAGTCACAGCTCATATATATAATCTCCAGATACTATGCCGTTAGCACCAGCAACTAGTGCCCACCAGATACTATGTGATGAGCACCCCATACTATCTAATCCCATGTCGCTAGCACTAAATACTATAAGGTACGGACGAGAGAAGTGCACCCTGGTACACTATACTATACTATAGTGAGCACCAGATACTATTACACACTTAACTCACCACAGAGTATTGTGTGCTCATCAGCAGGTCATTCTTCATGCACACATTATAGTATTTGGTGCACACCTGATAGTTTCTTATGCGCATATTATAGGTCATCACATGGAATGGTACTCACCTAAAACACTTCTATATAATCTTTTGGGTAATCAAAAAAAAATTAAATAAATAATAAAACTTGAGGCAGGTTGACACATAAAGGCAGTAAATGTACATTTATATCCAGTATATGAGTTGGATATACATGATGAAGCAATAAGCAATAAAGTAAGGCAGGATTTAAAATTCAGTAAGATCTACAGTAATATTCCGGCGGGGTTGGGGGGAGGCAGGGGATATGGGGCATACCTGGTCAAATTCCATGTTTTGTTGTATTTCACAAGTACACATCCTTTATACAGGACACACTTCTGCACATTTAAATCCACATGTCAATGTTTATTTGGTGTATTTATAAAAAAAAATCTAATTTGAGCTATTATGTATTTCTTATAAATAAATAAATAGAAAATAGCAAATAAATAGAAATTGGACTAAACTTAGCAGACCGTGCTGTCACGCCTCCGCGTCTCCCCGGCTTCTCCGCTCTTCAGGACTCCACTTCCCAGAGGGCCACGCTCAATGATGTCATGTCTATGCGCCCCCAGTTGGACTCTGTGATTCGCTCTAGATCGCCCGAGTTTTAACCGCAGCTGTATCCAATTAGTTCCTGTATTTAAGCCACTCACAAACACTCACGCTTTGCCAAACTTAGTTTAGCAATTCTGAGTGTTTTTTTCTCGTGTTGTCCCTTTCTGGTATTTCGACTCCCTTCGTTCCTCTACTACTCTTTCGCTTAATCCCTTTGGCTCGGACTCTACGGTTTGTACCTCTGCTTCCTCACTTTGGTTTTCCCCTTCGGTCTTCCCCTGTAAACCTGTTTGCCCTCGCTGATTGTTCTATCTGGTTCTGACCTCCGCCTGTCTCTGCTTCTCCCTTTGTTATACAGTTTACTGTTGCTTGCTGAGCTTGCCTGTTTATCAAACCATTCCTGGTTTTTAGTTCTGCAAACGTCAGTCTTGAAGTCTTTTGTCTAACACATGCTATATACATGTTTGTTCCCTGTAGAGAATAACAATTAAAACTGCACACCTAGATGAGCAGATATTAACATATATAGTTGTTAGAGTTTGGGGGATGATGTATTCATTTTTACTTTAAAAATGTGCAAAACTGCTGACCAAGGCATTCACACGGTTTAATAGAACTATACATACATTAATAAAGCTTACAGTGCGTTCCCCATATGTTGACACAAGCCTGAAAGTTACTTTCCATGTTGACCTTGGAAAACCCATCCCAGCCTGCCAATGTGAAGCAATACTCATAAGGATGTGTGTATTTTTACACATACAGTAATTTACATGTACAGACTTCGCATATACAGTTTGGACTAGTCAGTGGTTTAGGGGGCTGTGTTTAGAGAAGATGTCTTTATTGAAAAGCTGTTCCTTTTACTACACTAACAGCTAAAGACAATTGTTTATTCATGGGAGTAGGTTTGAGAGAGCTTTGTGCTATTTCTTACGCTACCAGGAAAGTTTTCCTTATATGTTTCTTTTTCCAGCCTTTTCTATTCATGACCTTGTGCCTGTCCTTATATGTCCCCTTCAATCCCATAGATCTGTAACTCCAGCAGTTTGAAGTGGCAACAAAGCCATCCCCAGTAGTTATTTTCCCAAGGAGGGGAAAGAAAGGGCCATTTACAGCAAGAGCTCCGCGGATGTATAAATGAAGCAGATTTCCCTGTTTATGATAAAGCGCCTCTGATCATGTGCCAGGTCTAAGGTTAGTTGGACTAAGTTAAGACGAAAGAGGCAACCTTTTCATCTTGATATGCCCTCCAATGAGCATTCACAAGGACTCGAGGTAAAAAAAAAAAGCTGCAGTCGTTAAGAAATCATTAAGAAGTCATTAAGAAAATTTCTCAAGGTCATGAGGTAGTATTGTATACAGAGAGAAATATATCAGCAGTGTCATTAGAAACGTTGTAGCTCTTTTTATTGTTATTGTTTTCTTATTTTAATCAATGAAATGCATACACGTATTTGGAAAAAGCATGTATTACAGAACTTTGTATTTAAATTCATATTTTTTCCCCCTTTATTTAATGTAGCATCAAATGTTCTTTGAGTGACTCCATAGTACAGTGGTTCCCAAACTGGATTCCTCTCATTTGATGTTGAGGATATGTAAATAAATTCAGAAAAGTGATTCCTTTTTTGTGAGGTGTCAGACTTTGTTTCCTTGATAGAGGATAGAGGGCAAGCTTCTCAGTAACAAGGCACCATGGGCGGTTAAGTTTTGCCCAGAAATGCTTAAGACTCTGGATGTTATGAGGCTGTCATGGCTTCACAATGTCACATGGACCTCAGTAACCTTGGACTGGAAGGCTGGGGTGGTGATCCCTATTTTTAGAGAACGGGGACCAGAGTGTGTATCAATCACTGGGGTATCACACTGCTCAGCCCCCTCAGAAAGTTTATGCCAAGGTGCTGGAACGAAGACTCTAATTGATAATTGAACCTTGCATTGAGGAGGAAGGAAGCAGATTCAGTCCTGGCTATGGAACCAGCTTTTTACCATTGTGCAGATTGTTGAGTGGACATGGGAAATGAACAGCCCAGTCTACATGTGCTCAGTAGGCCATTTGGCCACTGTACTACTGGAGTGAGGGTTGTGTCTGTATTAGTTAAGTGTGTATTAGTAATATTCTGACAGACTGTCTAGCCATAGCTGCGGTCAGAAAGGCATTATCAGTAGTGCTCAGGGAAGCAAGATGATCTTAGCAATTGATTGGGCGCCATACTGTGCTGTTGGTGGCGGTGGATAGAAGAAGGCACAGACCAGCGGCATAAGGGATCTGGGGGACTTACAAAAATCATGGCGATGGAGAATCGATGGAACGTTGTGCCAGCACCAACACACACTCATTGTCACTGTTGAAACTAAGCTTTTACATTTTACAGGCGAAGGGAAAAAGTCCTTATTTTTAAAGCTGGGTAATTTAGAAATGATTTGCTCCAGGTAAAGTCGACGGCTTGCACTGGTCATTTCCTCATGTGGGTGATTTCAATTTATGTCAAAATGTACACTTGTCATCAAAAAATAGTGGCACCCAGAAGGAATAAACTGACAGGAATGAAACTTGGTGGGTGGGTTATGAGACATGCATTATGACATGATGAGACATTGCACGAGCCAAGCGTGAAACTTGAATCATGTCTGTGAAAGTTTTACGCAACGTCACCAAAGACTGTAATGGTGTAGTGCCAGACTCTCATGGAGTGACTCAGAATGGCAGCGGGTGATCTTCAGTGACATGTCCCTCTTATATCTTGGCGGACGTGACCAACAAATCCATGTGTGGAGGCACTGTGGTCAGCGCCTCGATGAATGGTTTGTTGTCATGTGGCACACGTCCAGAAGGCCTAGTGTTACTCCGCCTCCACCCTACCACACGAGCTGCCGGAACTGTTTGACAATATATAAGCTGCATGGGATGGATTATCACAGGACACCATAAGGAAGCTCTAAAACTCTGGCATGTGTCTGGCATGTAGTATTAGCATATGGCGCCATACTGAGAGAATATGGTACTGATACTGGTAACCTTTATCTTCCTTCCCAGTAGCACTGCAATCTGCCACTTCCTTCTGACTGCAACTATATTTTAGATCTTCAGTAAGTGTTTTTACTCTCAAGCACCTGGTTCACAGCAACGTCAGAGCTTCAGATTTTTTCCTAACGTCACTCTGCCCCTAAAATAGAATTCTACTTTTATCTGCGTTGATGGCTTGCGTAATAATCATACCCCAAATCAACTCCGCAAATCATGAGTCACCCGTCATTTGTCAAGAATGAACAAAGTGCTCCCACCAGGGATCAAGCATGCAACGATATCACTTTCCTGGATTTCAGACATGGACACCGCAGCCATGGCAAATATGCCTGGGACAGGAGCAAAAATAAACACAAAATCAACATCACACGGGCTGAAAAAAGGAATGACTCGTTTCCTAAGTCTGGAAAAAAACCCAGGCAGGCACCTTTACAAAGGCTGGCTGGCCTGCGTTTGTGTCTAGCCAAACAGCTGGGGTCTTGGAATGAAACGTTTTTTTTTTTTTTTGCTGGAAATACAGACTTCGATTTCTCTGACTGGGATTTAGAGGGACACAGTATTCCAGATGAAAGTCATTAGGGTCAGGGAACGAGCCACACTGTATGATAAAGAAAGAGAAATGTTGTGGAACAGGAGAAGAAACAGGACAAACAGATGCACTGTCAGGAATAAGTACGTGGCAAATTGACGTGGGCAGTAAACAGGGGAAACTGCCATGGAACCAAATGGTAAAAATAGAAGACGATGCATGACAAAGAAACCTCATCAAAAGTTATCCTTACCTTGGGGGTGGAAAAAAAGAGACAGTAAGAGACTCATTATCTCATGACTAGTCCCTGAGTGTTTACCACTGGGCTGCTGTGGTTAACTGTATTGTGAATTTAAGCTGTTTGCGCTTTTGTATCTTTTCAGAACAAAAATGTTCTGACGTTGCAAGAAAACCAAAGAGACACTGGGAATACCTATACAAGCGCTGTGTGCCCAAAAGTACTGTCAGTAGTATGGGACTCTCTGGAGGAGAACTGCCAAGTATCAGTTAAAGGGGTATAAAGTCACCTTGCATTGGGCTATTAAGCTAAGCATGTTTTTCTCTTCAACTGTTAAGTGACTATTTTGAAGATATGATGTTGCTGAATCAAGCCAAATGAAAAGCATAAAAGAACAAGAATTTTATCAATCGTGTTTTAACACTGGCAATTCCTTCCACCAATAAAAGGAGCATTCTTTCATGGACAGCAGTAAAGTTGGTTTTATATTAGACGTTCCTTAGATATTCAGTTTGCTGACTCCTCAGACATCATCCCAATAATCAGCAGTAAACTGTGAAAGATGGAAATAAAACGTCTAAATAAAATCTTGCTTAAAACCTGAAAGTAAAATATTTATACCTTTACTTGGTTAGCTATTCACTGTAGTAAATTTTGACCACGGAGCGTCACTGATGCTTAGGTGATTAAGGGGATATTTCCCGTGTATAAAATAAGTATTCCCAAAATAAGGTTATGTAAACAATAATATCAATATGAAAACAACAAAAATAAAAAGCAAAACGAATAGCGGCAGTTGGCCTTATACCATAATGTACAGTGGTAGTATGAGAGTGAGTCGATGAAACTAATGATGAAAATAATGATAGTGAATGAATGAATGTAATAATTTTACATATGATCGCTTATTTAGATAGATAGATAGATAGATAGATAGATAGATAGATAGATAGATAGATAGATAGATACTTTATTGATCCCAAAGGAAATTTAGCAGCCAGTAGCGGTTTCACAAAAAAAAAAAAAAAAACAGGAGGAGTGGGAACATCTCGTCAATGAAACTAATGATGAAAACAATGATAGTGAATGAATGAATGAATGTAATAATTTTACATATGAACGCTTATTTAGATAGTTAGATCTAAAAAAAACTAGATCTAGAAAAACCTAAATGGGTCGGTCGGTACCGGCAGCAGTATTAACTGTTAACTATAAACTTTAAACTATACATAGTACAGGTCACAAATAGGGATAAATATCTAAATATAAATATATAAATATTTTACTGATTTTGTTCAATCATATACCTATACAAATGCTTTTTAAGAGGATACATTTGTTTTTAGGGTCACTTTAAACCAAATAAGACACATGTACATAATTATGGCAGTTGACTGCACAAAATGATGTGATTAATAATAATTACGGATGTATTGATACCAATTTTTCAGACCGAGTATGAGTACTTACTTTTTAGTACTTGCTGATACCAAGTCAGACATCATACCAAATTACCTACTTATAATGAAGTACTTCTTGGTTTTAATGAGCACAAAAGTAAATGATAAAAATCTAGCTGATTTAAATGATTTGCATTAGCTAACTATGCTACGTTAGTTAGCAGCAGATTTAGTTCCCTGTCACCACAGCTGTACTCGATACTATACTCTATAGGACAAACGGTCTGTCCATGCTACATGAAACACAGACCCTACAGACAGCACAACTCTGCATTTGAGCAATCAAATAAACTTGTTTCATTCAGAACAACAGAACGCTGCACACCAAGTACTGAACAAGCACACTGGGAAACTAACACTGTACACTGAAACTTACACAGCAGGACAGTAACATGGCGGTCACCAAGCTGCATTTATGTAGTTCAGTTACTTGGCAGTTCTAATCTGTTAAACAAGGTAAAGTCATATATAGTCACTGGTAGAAAATGTCGACTCTCCAACCGTATTGGCGAATCGGTTGTGATTGTATGGGTTTATAAACAGGCTACAGCCACACAGTGTATAACTGACTGAAAGGAATCAGCCAAAGCTAAATATTTAAAGTGACCAATGGCTTTGTGTCCGACCTCCATGGGGTCATGTCAGGCTCATGCTACATAGTATCAATTGGTATTGGTGTGTTTATATTAGTATATATCTTCATTAATTGCACATTGCACCAGTAAGAGCAGAGTGTGAAGGTTCAGTTAGCAGGTAAGAGCACAGTTCTGTAATGTAAATGTAAATGTAAAATACTGCAATGCACACAGCATTATGGGTGACACACCAGAGTTCAAAAGAGGACAAATTGTTGGTGCACGTCTTGCTGGCGCATCTGTGACCAAGACAGCAAGTCTTTGTGATGTATCAAGCAAACCTCCACCAGCATCACGTAGTGACCTGGCCACTATCCTGCAAGAAAAATGGCTTAAAGTCCCTCTGACCACTGTGCAGGACTTGTATATGTCATTCCCAAGATGAACTGACGCTGTATTGGCCGCAAAAGGAGGCCCTACACCATACTAATAAATGATTGTGGTCTAAAACCAGGTGTTTCAGTTTCATTGTCCAACCCCTGTAAGTGAACAAGGACTAACAAGGAACACCTGGGAAGGGGTGGAGCTACAAACCAAGGACAGGTGAAAGGACTGACAAAGGGGCGGTGACAGGAGAAGCCAAAAACCAAAACAAACAGAAGCACATGGAACAAGACAAACAAAAGGTACATGGAAGTGACAAGACAAACAGAAAACCAGAGAAAATTGAGAAAAACAGAGATTTACTAGTCAGAACGTGACAACAATTCATAAATGTAGTTGTTGGTAATGCATATATGTGCTAAATGATAAACAGATCAATAGGAATCACTTGGAATATCAACATAATACATATTGTAATTATATATTTTGATATTTTGTCTAACACAGTTCATAAGACTGGGGTGAGATCAAATATACAATGTATATAAGGGTTAAGGCCTATTTACATCAACTGCACAACCCTAATGTCCCCCTAGCAGTATCATAACATCTTGGAACAGATAACTTGGAACTTTTCACCATAAGCCTTTAATATATCACCTTAAGACTCAGCAGCTGCAATGGAACATCAAAACATCGTAACATCGAGAATTCGTCTGCCAGCCATGACTTCATTTTTACATATGCTGTGTATAGTGTCTCGGGGATTAAGCCTGGAGAAAAGCTACAGTTAGAGCGGACCGTGGATGGTTTCTTCTGTGCGCATCTGAAAACAGTCTCTTGCATGTTTTGGCCTCTTAGTCATCATATAAGTGCACACATGCTGCTCTTCTAGTCTGTGCCTACAGGTTTTCATGTTCAAACCCATGCTTATTTATATCTTGCTGACTAAACTAACTCCAATTGCATGCTAATTCCAACAGCAATGGGACAGCTGGCTTTGATAGAACACCGAAAGGTCACAGCGAATGGAGAAAGCATGGGAAAATAAGCCCACAACGTGGAAACATATTTAAAGAAAGATGGCACTGATGGCACAATGTACAATACTATTGTTATTGGATCTATATTCTTCTTCTGTTGATTTTTACTGTATGCTAATTATGTAGCATGGTAATATTGCATTACAAGTATCCTATCACTCTCCAAGTCTGGCTGTTCTATGTTTTGTGTCAATGTATGAATTTAATTCAATTTCATTTGATTGGCACGTTTAACAACAGGCTTTTGGTTACCAAGTAGCTTTACAGAAGCCCAGAGCTAGCCCCAATAGGTGACAGTGGCAAAGAAGACCTCCCTAAAAGCAAGTGTAAAACTTCTCCTGTGGTGGATAATGGATAATTAAACAACAACACAAGCAGAATAATAAGAATTGGGATGTACCAATGGCAGAGATGACAAGGGAGGACACCAGGATGCCAAGTGCAAGTCTAAGCTACTACATAACAGTAGCTTAACAAAGAATAAGACAACGAAAGACGTCAGGAGATCAAAACACTGAACCTGGAACCATTTTGGGGCATGAGGGAATTAAGCAAACATCCTGGAAAACCACAAAACAGGGGCTTTGAAAACAAAACACCAAGCAAATACAAGACAAACCAACCAGGGTACAGACACACTGAGAAACAAGAAACACCTAGGGGCTAATGAGAGGGTGGGGCAATAGTCTAGGGATAGGTGAGTTAGATATGCAGGAGGCACGACATTGGACAAAAACAAAAGCACATAGCTAGAGACATGAGGAGGAGTAAACAAGACGGAGAAACAGACAGGCAGAAGGCAACGGTGCATGGCCAATTAGGAATGTACATAGAAATAGTGAAAAGAAAATGACTAATGAATATAATAATAATAATAATAATAATAATAATAAATATGTATTATTATTGTTATTATTATTATTATTATTATTAATAATAATAATAATAATAATAGTAATAATAATAATAGTGCTGTTGTCTAACAGCTAAAAGCACTGGGGTTTGATTCCCTGGCTGGGCAATCAGGATCCCTGCTGAATGGAGTTAGCATGTTCTCCCTGTGTCTACAAGTGTTTCCTCTGGGTGCTCCGGTTTCCTCCTACAGTACAAAGATATGGCCTCAGGTGAGTTGGAGTTTCTTAATTGCCCTTAGGTGGGAGTATGTGTATGTCTGTGTGCATGTTTGACTGGCAGCCTGTTCAGGGTGAACACTGGGATAGGCTCCATCTCTCCCTGTAACCCAAGAGGTTAAGTAGCTTAGATGATGAATAATTAATTAATAAATAATAACAGGTCATATAGAACAATAGGCCAACTATTTTAACCCATTACAGGACACTTCACAGATCCAGTTTTCTTTATTGTTCTAATCTCCTTCCTTTAAGCTGCTTTTGAAAGCTTCCCTTGGTCGTGTTCTTGTTGTGTCTTTGGGTGTCCGATACTTCCTGATGTTTTTCACTTGTCGCTGGGGTGTGTGTGCTCGCGCGGCCAGCTGGCTGCAATCATCAAGCCTCATTCAGCTCTGCATCCAATTAACAGCTCAATCAAACATAATTAAACATTGCAGCCACATTAAAGATCAGCTCATGCAGATGGTTCACGAGGACAGGAAACTATGAAGCTCCGCATCACACTGCATTGTAAAGCTGAATATGGCACAGGTCCAGGCCGGTGTCTGTTGCTTAAGGGGTCCGTTCTAAGAGCCCATGCACACTCTAGCGTGCACAGATGCACATGATTTGGCACACACACGCATGTTTTGACGCTAAGTTGGCTGTCTGCTGTTTTGGTGGATTCCAAAGGAAATCCACGTCTTTCATTGTAATCTGTAGCAGCTTAAAAGCAAGCTTTGTAGTCGGATCCCAAAGCAGGCCGGTGTAAGCCCGGCATGAGGCTGCCGTAACAGAGGCAGGGGCAGCAGGCCTAGAGTGTGAACCCCAGCGAGGCTCCGAGGTAAGCCTGCAGCCAGGCCACACACACTCAGGCACAGAACACCTTATTGTTCTCCGCCGTGTCAACTTTGACATCGGAGAAAAGCACATGAAAGCAACAGCCACAGGATCACCCTCTGTGCTGGCAATGCATCAGCTCCTCAGGAGGCAGGCCACGATGAGGGCAAGAACGGATGACCCTCTGAGCTAAAAGCCATATGAAACACTCCAACCCTAAATAGGCCTACTGTTAGTAACTAGGTGTAACACTACCTGAACTATGCTACATAACATTGACGTGGGCAGTAAACAGGGGAAACTGTCATGGAACCACATGGTAAAAATAGAAGCCAATGTATAACAAAGAAACCTCATCTAAAGCTATCCTTACCTTGGAGGTGAAAAAAAAAGACATGCCATGCCATGCCAGCTACTGCCAACTACCATGATAGACTGTTGTTCAGTAATGCAGTGCCTGTCCAAAGAAAGTTTCTGTTTGTGTTTAAAGAAGCACATGCTAGAGAGCCTTTGATTTTATAATTACTGCAGTGATTGATGGGTTTCAGCTGGTGACAATTCCTTTGACTCCAACTGATGCAGTGTGTAGCTTCTTTTCTCTTAAACAATCATGCGGGAAGATAAATCCCATGGCCATGGAAAAGAGGTCACCGGGTTTCAGAAGGGTCAAATTATTGGCCAATTAAGCAAAAAAAAAAAAAAAACTAAGGAGAAGCTTGTTTATAGAAACAGTTATGAACTGCCCACTGCTTTACTAAAGTCTGGAATTATAGTGTCAACTTAATGGAACCAAAGAGGTCTGATTTCCATGATCAGGCATCACTGAAACAACTGATGTTGAACAGTAAAAATGGACAGTAGAACCCATTAAGTTTTTCCACAAGCACAATATGGCAAGAACCAGATTTGGGCTTCAACAGTCATAACAAAACCCCTTGTTAATGTGTCGAATAAGGAAAGACAGCTTTCGTTTACTAGAGATTGCATAGAGAGCAAAAGAGTCATGTGGCACAATAAGTCCAGATTTACCCTATTCCAGAGTGATGGGTGCATCAGTGTAAGAAGAGAAGCTCATAAAGTGATGTACCCATAATTCATAGTGCCCACTGTACAAATCTCTGGGGGCAGTGTTATGATCTGGGGTTGCTTCAGTTGCTCAGGTCAAGGCTTAGCAATGTGGTAACTAAATGAAGTCCGCTGACCACCTGCATGAGGAATCTTTTTAACACATGAATTGACCACCACCGAGTCCTGACCTTAACCCCATGGAAAGTCCCTGAGCTAGGCTGGAGAAGATTTTACAGAGTGGTTCGACTCTCGTCATGTCAAAACAACATCCTAGCCAAAAATGAATGCAACTCTGAATGAATGTTATGAAGTTGCATAAGGTTTTTGAACCAATGGCATGACGAATGTACAGTTCAGACAAAAGTAATGGCGGTTCACTGAAAGGTACCAGTATAGAATAAAGCTTAGAGTTTATGAATGGTGTACAGTTAGTTTGTTAAAACACTTTACAAGCTGTTAATAAGAAGTTATAACACTTTAATAAAAAGATTACAAGTAAACTCTTCCATATGATGAATATGAATATGTATTGAAGCCAACAGGTTTAAAAGAGCTTCAGCAGTGTAAAACATTGTGGTTACACAGTTAGACTAACAAGTTCACTGTTGCAAAAGGTCAAAAAAGGTCATTCCTGTCTTATGTATGTGTTGTAACTGCTTATTGATTATTTTAAAGTGTTATGATCTATTTAATACCCATTAATAAACTTGTTTAAAAATTCATACAAGGGAAGGTTTATTCTAAAGTGGTACCCAATGTAATATTGTAGCATACTTTGGCCACTTTGGATAGTGATACTTTGGCAGTGTATAGCAGTACTCAAGTAATTGTCATGTAATGGTCAAAACAGATGGCACAATGTTTGACATTAATTTCAGTGAGGCCGATCATTCTCTAAGTAGAGAGCTTTTGAGCCATTTTGTGTCATTTGTGCTTTTACACACAGAAGAATTTGCCTCCGCATTTAACCCATCCGTGAAGTGAAACACCCACACACACACTAGGGGGCAGTGAGTATACTAGCCCAGAGCGGTGGGCAGCCCTACCCACGGCACCCGGGGGGCATCTGGGGGTTAAGTTCTTTTCTTAAGGGCATCTCAGTCGTTACTGTCAGTTGAGGGAATTGAACCCACGACCCTCCGGTCATAAGGCTGGTACTTTAACCCACAGCCCATGTCACATAAACGTACTCTATTTAGCTGTTGTGACACAAACTTTAATGACGTCATGACAAACATGTCATAACATATTTATAGCACGGTTACAAAGTAATAAAATGATCAACAGAATGGGAAGAAATAACAGTTTGGACAGTATTGTGTTACAGAGATATCTACTGAAGTTAGCATGATAACCAGCTAGGCCAGCCTGTTCTCTCCCACAATACCCTTTTGTACCTCAAGAGGGGATAGTGAGTCACTGTAGTATTGAATCAGTCCAACTCAAGAGGAAACAGAAATAGCACTGCTGCCCTAACAACGTATTCTAAACGCTAGAGGCAGATGTTAGTGGATAAAGGGATGAAGTTTAATGCTAAAGAAGAAAGTAACAACCTTCTCCTAAAGGTAAGTAACCAGATGTTACTTTGAGAACTGTGTAACTGTGCATATGCTGTCCTCTACTTGTTTGTAGTATGAGTTTGACAGATTGCTTCATCTTAAAAATGTGATAGCTCCTTTATCAAATTAGGACCCTTATCATAATATATATTATATATATATACCATATACGATTCACTGTCCACTTTAATCAGCACTTTAAGATCTATCCACTTATATCGTCTATAATTGGTAACCCTCCATTAAATGAGCTTGAATAAAATACAAACTGGTTATCTAAGCAGAACAGACCTCATTTACATATATCAGCCTTAAATAGCCTGCTGTTTAATTCTTCAGGACACAGAGAGGTTGGAAAACAGTCATCTAAAAAAAGAACTGATGTCAGTTTTTGGTGTATAAACCCATACAAACATCTCAAGTGGACAAATAAAGAATATTTATCTGCTTATAACAGCAAAATTATTACTGCTCCAGAATCTTGCATGGAAATGTAATGACTTTTGACCTCCTATAAAAGAGGCTCTGACTCTCATTTACATTACAATGCACCAGGGAAAAGCTATGATAACCGGCAATATGTTTCAACTCCCACTCCATCATTCCCACGTATTCCATCATTTTCTCCATGCTTGCATCATTTCACTGACCACCAGTTGTTGAGCACCAACACTGCTTTAGTCTAAGCTGCTGGCAGAAGACATTTCCAGTATCAAACCCAGTCATCTTAAAGCTTCTTTTCTTTGCTGTTTCTTTCTTTGCGCGACTTTTGTGATGCTATTCACAGTAACACACTTTCTCTCCTGTTCTGTCGTTTAAGTGCTCTCTAGAACCAAGTACTTGGACGAAACCAAGAGTGTTTCATGCTGCTTCGACACTTATGGCTGACAGTTGTGGG